>VZTU01000045.1:11813-67370 GCA_013400835.1 Zapornia atra | reverse complement strand
CGGCTGCCTTCCACTCCCCACGCCCGCGGGGACGGAGGGGAAAGAGCGTGTGTGTGTGTGTGTGCGCGCGTACGGAGTGTGGGGGGTATGAGTATGTGTGTGCGGAGGGTGGGATGCCCCTGCCCCGCAGCACCACCCTGCCTGCCCGCAGCCAGCTGCCTGCCTGACCAAAGGCTTCCGAAGAGATCGCATTCCTCCGGCTGACAAGGTTTTGACGAGTCCTCCCAAAACTCCTTTTATATTAATCGGCCACCGAGGGCTTTCCTCTCTCCGTCTGCACAGCAAGCGCCAGGCTGCCTCTGCTGTTTGTAAACAGGGGCCGCGGTTCTTGGTGCGGGGTCTTCAGCTCGCTCGTCCGGGTAATCTTCACAGATACCTCGGGGGATGTGATACGGAGAGCGGCGGGTCCTGCCTTTATTTATTTATTATTTGCTTACTTGAGACGGAGAGGGCAGGCTTGTATTCCTAACGTGCTTCAGACTTGACTCCGTGGTATGTCAGGTGTGTCGAAAGAGAAAGAAGGTGGGGGGGGGGGGTTAAAAAAAAAAAAGAATAATAAAATTAACGTTACTTAAACTGTTTGTCCGGTTCCGCTGTGAAGATTTGATTTGCGTCGCTGTTGCCTTTGTGTAAGTATCTGAAAGAATATTTGTGCTCCAATCAGAATAACACTTCAACGGGAGCTCAAAGGGACCAGAGAATGAGGGCTTGGCTAGTTACTTTTCAAGACTTCCTTTTAATTTGCTGTTATATCTTAGGAAAGTATAAGTTATTTTCGTACTTTCAACGCGGGGAAATTCATATACAAATTGGCACATCCCTGTATTTTACCAGTACTTCAAATATTCAAAGTCTAGCCCAGTGCCCTTCGTAGCCTATACCTCCGAAGCTTCATTAGTGTTAATAATAGATCGGTCGAAAGGAACGAGCTGAAATCTATTTTAAGGGGTGCAATATGTACGGGAAAGACGTGTGTGTGTTTGTGAGATGAATTACCCACCCTGATCTTGTGACACTACAAATGCGTGAAAAAGCCTTTTGGCTTCCCTGGTTTCAAACCCCCTTTCCTCACTTTTTGCTGTGATCGATTGCTTTGGGGATCGTTGTCTTCGGAGGGTGTTAAAGGCGCATCATGCGCTCGGTGGTATTTTAGCAGGTATGGCTTTTCCCCTGAAACACCAGTCCGTCGGTTATTAAAAAAATAAAAATAAAATATGTATTTTAAATTAGATGTAAGTAATGTGAAGGAGGTAATTTATATACCCTAATATCTGCTCCTTTTCATATTCAAGCATAACGGGTCTCCTTTTGGTAATAAATGTCAGTCCTTTAATGTTGAATACATTATCCCGTTTAGCCTGTTGTATTTCATCGTCTGGAATCTTTCACCTGCTCCTGCCTAATTACACGTTTTTCCCTTTCCTCCCACCACGGCAGAATTAATAAATGTGCAAGCACCAGGCGAGATGTCAGTTCCAACACTTTATATTTTAAAAAAATTCTTTCTTGATTAAGGAAAAAAAAAAAAAAAGTAAAAGAAAAAGAAAGGTGGGGGGAGAAGAAAAGAAAAAGGGCATTTTAGCACGTTTCCAGGCAGCCCAGGTCATCCGGTTTTCCCACGGTATTACCTGCCGTTAAAAACTATTTCAGGGGCTTCCCGCTCGCTCCCATGAGCGGCCGTGACGAGCCGCTCCGGGAGCCGGACCCTTCACGGACTTTTTCGTTTTGTATCTGGACGATGTTTACGGTAGCGAAGCTGTTCCTCAAGCAGAGCCTGGAGTAACACCGAGAAGTTTCGGCCACGAGGGAAGGGAAGGTGGTGGGGGGGACACACATTAATCCTCTGTATTTTGCATCTACTACATTTTGCAAGAGCCACTCTGATTCTATAATTGCGAACTGACGCAATTACCGACTCGTGTGCTGAGTTACATACCTCAAACCAGCAGGACTCTGGTTTGTCTACTCGAGGCACAAAAGTCACCATTGTGAAGGCTTCACGGGGCGGTTTGGGGGCTGTGTGCGCGCCTGTTGGGAGGGGTGCGGGAGGAGAAACAACGGTTTTAGGGAGGCAAGAGGATGAGTTCCCCTTCCCCGGGGGGAGGATACCACCCAGACAGGGTCCTTGGCGCTTGGGTTTCACCCCCGGTCGCACGACAGAGCCCTGCCTCAGCCGCGTTATCCAGCGTGGCCTCCGGATGGGAGAAGCCACGTCTGGGGCGCGCCGCCTGAGCCTGCCGTAGGAACGAAGCAGGACGGCAGCAGCCGTGGCTGCCGTGCCCCCTCTCCGCCCCCGTCCCTTGTAGGCACCCGGGCGGTGGGCACCACCGCTCCTGCCTCCTCCCCGAAGCCGCTCAAGGGGCTGCGGCTGCGGCGGCGGCGGGACGGGTGCCCCGACGGGCAGCCCCGGGCCAGGGGAGCCGCGCTTTACTTGAAACCCTCCGAGGCTTCGCGTGTGTGGTCATTTGCAGCCTTATTTACGGAGATGTCAGAAAGAAAGATGACATCGGAGCTGTAGGCGGAGGGGCTACCATTTGACCTGGGCAAAGCCCAAGTGGACCCAAGCAACTCGCCATGGGTTGTCCTCTTGTCTCCTCTCAAAGACCTGGAGGTGAACTGCTACCCAGCCCCGGGCTGTTTATGTTTAGACGTAGTCAGAGCTTCGCTTCTCTCTCTTTCTTTTGGCTCCGACATCACAGCAATCTCCCTGTACCTCCGAAACCAGCCACCCAGCCCGGCTCTTTGCATCTCAGGATGCAGCTTTCCATGTTCTTTAAACAGCGGGAGACACCGCGGGAGAAAACCGCTGACATCCTTTCGGGGGGCAGGGAGGGAAGCGATCGTATCAAATCTGTGCTTCACCAGTAGAAAAATCTACCGTGCCGAAAATCCGCCCCCACCCCCCCCCCCTGGTTTATAGCCGCTGGACATAGGTGACAGCCATCCCTCCCTCGCGTCCTTGCGAGCCAGCACCGCTGCCATCCCAGCCTGTGCAATTAAGCCGAGCTCTAAATAATGCAAGGTCTGTTTGCGTGGCACTCAGTTAAGCAAACAGGCGTGATTGTTATTTTATTAACGAGGGTTAACAATTCCATAAATAAGCGGAGGTAGTTTTCCAATCCAGGGCGTCTTTTATCTTGAGACATAAATAACACAACTTAATACGAAAATGAACGCTCCGCTCCCTCTGGCATCTTTTAGGCTCTCGTTCTTGAATGAGAAATAAATTATCCTCTGCAGTAAGTGTGGCGGCGGTCATGGGCTTCGTGCAATTCACTAAAGAAACACCTTAATTTCACGTTCGCTATCTAAAAGACAATTTGCATTTCATTTACTAGAGAGAACCGAGACCATAAGGAGATCGGAGCTCGCGCGTTTCACCTTCCCACGATAATTATCGCGGTCATACGTTATAATTCGTCTCTGTGACACAGGTTGCGTCCCGGAGATGTCGTGGCAAAGGGAATAAAAACAAAAAAACCCATGCTGTGGGAAACTACACGTGTTGTTTCTGCTATTCAGGTAGAGTACTATCACACACATACACAGAGAGAAAAAAAAACCAACCCCAAAACAAAAAAAAAAACAACCAAAAAATCCCAACCCAAAATTCCCAAACAAAAACAACCCACAGACGCATAAAAAACCTTTAACTTGTTAGGTTCTCTAGCCTTGGCATTTCACAGTAAAATACTAACATCTGGGAGACTGGGGGTGTTACAAACTCTCTCCTAAAACGACAAGAAGATAGCCAGACATAGATTTTTTTTTTCTTTCTCCTTTTCTTTTACTTTCCAAGGTCCCTTGTCCCTTTTGTGTTCCTTTTCCTCCCTTATTTCCTTCCTTTCTCTGGGAGGGGCAGCGAGGGCGGAGGGGGGCCGAAGCCATTGGATTCTCTGGAATCATATAAATGAAAACACACACGGAGCAACGAAACCGGGAGCGTGAACCTTCGCAGCCCTGTCCTGCTCCATCTCCACCTATTGCCTTAACAGACTGGAGGGGAGAGAGACTTATTTGTATAAAGGGTTTATTTACATTAGAATGAAGCGACAGTTCCTAGTCTGGGAAGTGATAAGTACTTGGCAAGTCATTAGGTAGCAGATAGAGATCAGCCCTTGGATATATGATTCCCTGCCTTTTGCATACTCGTTTTTGAGGGCTGGGAGGTTTTTTGGGGACGGTGCGGGGCAGAGGTGGGGGTGCGGAAGGGCTGTGTGTGTCGGTGAGGGCGCGCAGCCNAGGGCGCGCAGCCCCACTGAGAGACGCGACCGGGAGCTGCCCCTCTGCGGGCGGCCTCTGCCGGAAGAGGGAGGTGTGGGGGGAGAAGTCGAAAGTCCTCCGCCCTCCGCGGAGAGCTGCGCAAAAGGAGGACCGCCTCTCCCGGCCCTCAAGCCGTCGGTGCCTGAGCGGGACAGCAAGGGCAGAGGAAAAGCCGCTTTCCCCCTCCACAGCCCACCACGGGGAAAGGGGCGACGATNCTGCCGGCTCCCTGCCCGACCACAGCGGCTGCTCCGCGGAGCGGCCGCGCTCTCCCCTCGCCCACGTCGAGGGGATGAGGGCTGGGGAGAGAGACCTAAACCGAACTAAGCCCCGAACCCCCGGCTCCCAACCCCTTCCCGCCGCCGCCGAGATGCTGGGAGCGCGGCCACGCGGTGCGGGCTTCGGGAGGCGCAGCTTGTCGTCGGAGGTGAGCGGGAGAGCAATGCCAGCGCTCTCCAGGCCATTATTCTCTTCGCTCTGCCAAGGAATGTCTTTATTGGTTGCCAGGTTTGCCAATAAAACTTGGGAACGAAAAAGCGTTGGTTTCCAGGAAAAGCACTTCTGTTTTTTAACCTCCCCCTTGCTGTCTAATTACTGATGTGTTCAACCTCTGAAGGACAAGCTTCGTAAAACTGTCTGGTAAATCCAGAGGCAGACGCCTGTGCACAGTTGTGTGGTTATAGGGATGTGTAAATACACACACGCTCACAGGCACGCACATGCTGAGATATATATATACATACACACACACACACACATATATATGTATGCATGGTTTCCAGAGTTTTACAAGGCATTTATGGGTATTAAGTACAATTGCACCACAGAACTAGTCTCCGTTAAGGGTCCTAGGAGCCGTGGCAGTACAAGTAATAAACCTCGGGTACCTGCACACGCACCCCTGCGAAGCCACGCGTGCTCCCCCTGCGCCGTTATTTGGGCGCTGCTGGAACTGACCCACTGCAGTTGTTTACATATGGAAAACAATGTCTCACTCTGCAAAAGAGCAAAGGGTAATAAAAAGAGGTGAAGGCACAGTTTAAGAAGTAGACCTCTCAAGACGCATCTGTTACTTCCCATAAAACACAGGGAACGCACAGCAGAGTCGGATATTTAAATGCCTGCGGTGTGACAAACGCCTGCAACTTGCAGCCACGGGAGTCCCTCCTCTTTCTAGTAGGGCTCTGTCCTCAAAACTAAGGAGTGCACTGTCTAATGGTTAAAGAAGTCAGCCTTTGGTTCCCGAGCCCGTTACCTCTGCTGTGTGTGATTCTCTCCCCCTTACCTCCACGAGGCCACTTGCAGTACCACTTCTGCCAACCTATAAAGAGGCTGGTAGGGATTTGAAACAGAAAAATTGCACAGAAGCAGAAAAGAGCTTTGGCCATTTGTATTTTCACGTCCTTTCAGGGCCCTTTGCTCTTGAGAACCAAATAAAAGCAAAGCTTTAAATCATTCTTTTCTTATTGAGGTGGCATTATCCCCCTTCGCCCAACCACCATGTGTGGGATGTGTGGCTCTGGCACACTGCCTGCCCCATGCCACAGCTCAGGCTCCAGTTCCTGACCCAGCGAGAACCACTGGCCAACTGTGATGGCAACAGGGCTGATGTCTGCGTGTGCGGATGTCATTGGCCAGGCCTAACGAGGTCAGCTCCCCTGTTTTGCAAAGCAGGAGACTTTGCAAGTCTTAGAGGTGCTTCCCTTGATGGATAAATACAAATACAGGTCTTTTAAGATGGTGTAGTGTGAAGGAACAGGCACTTGAGGGGTTATTTTCAAAAATTAACTTTTCCTACTTAACTTGAAAACCCCTAAGTAGAGCCCGAGGTTCTTAGCTGAGACTTGCATTTAAAAGTGACTGCGTGTGCTAGGTTGGGTAGCTGGGCAGATGTAGCTTGCTTTTAACCCACACTTCTTGCTCGCAGAGTTGGGGATGCTGCAAACATCAAAATAGTAAGTTACAAAGAGAACACTCGTGGCGAGAAGCTTTAGTTAGTAGGTCCCCCCCCCCCCCCCAANGCCCCCCCCCCCCCCAAAATTCGGACAGGCTTGCCTGGTAGCAGAAAGCAGCGTTTCACTATTCACTGAAGACACCTGGAGAGCGGCGGCGCACGCTCCCTGCGTGACGGGGAGGCCTACAGAGTTAGAGGAGGGTTTGCAAGGGATGGAGACTGGAGCTACCGTAACCGTCCCTGTGGCAAGAACACCCACAGAAACAGGTAATTTGCCCCTCCCACACTAACTAACAGCCAGAAGCAAAAAATGTTAAAGTAACTTACATCATCGTTTGCCTGTATCATTACTAAGGAGGCACTGAAAGCTGTTTTATGAGGAGCAGACAGACAAGACTAGCTTGAGCTTGAGACATAAAAAACCCAAACCACTAAGATACCTGAAGGCATCCCAATTAAGTGATATTACCAACCCGATCAAGATGCAGTCATTGTTAGTAAGCATCCCTGATTTTTAACAGAGATAGTCCAATTAGGTAGATTTCCTGATTAGGTGCACTTAAATTAAGTGGAGAGAACAGAACACAGGAACACATGGATGGTTTTCACAAGGGCCAGCTTCAAAAGGCGACTTAGTCGCTTGCAACAGGGCATAAGTGGAGTTCAGATCATGTAGCCCGCAATCACAGCAATGCCCCTTTGCACCATGGCAAGCAACCACCTAACCTTGGAGGCATCCAGCTTTGGTTGGTGCCTCCATCATTTACCTGCCTGTTCCCCGGGCACCGGTAGCTCTGCCACCGGGCATGCCCGCAACCGCCTGAGTCAGAGCATCTTGGCACCTTTTTTCAGCCTAAATCCCGATGGGATCCAAAAAGTAGGCAGAGTGGCGTCTAAGTACCCTCAGGGGCTGATCCAATAGATAACATCTTGGGCTTTGGGATAGATTTGAAAGGAAGGTCCTTATCGACTCTGCACTGCATATCTTTCTATTTTACAGGTCTCAACTCTGGCCAGAGCCTCACAGTTTTTGGATGGAGTGACTCAAGGTGGCATGTTTTGGCAGTAGTCACATAGCTTTTTATGCCATTGCCTTTCTCTTTGTTACTCAGGCCTTGAGCTTAAAGGTCTAAAGTAGAGGTTCTGTAGAGAGAAAAAGAAAACCCTAATTGCTGACAGCAAGACTTCCAAACACTGGCCTTTTTGAAAGCCCTGAGCTGAACCTGCCAAGCATGCTGAGTGAAGAAGGAGAGAAGGGTATTAGGCAAACATCTAGCTGTGCTGTCCTTAATATTCACCCTGGGCACAGCTACAGCTGAAACAACTCTTCTGAGTAGGAGAGAGCTCTATGAAAGGAGGTTGCAGTGGGCAGGGATGATCTCCCTGGGCCACGGGAAGAGCTTCTTGTCTCTCTGTGCATGCATTTCCAGCCACAGACTGGGCTACACACTGAATAAGGGAAGGAACGCGAGCCCTCCACACTTCTGGCTTTCAACATTTGCTGAGTCTGTTTGTCTGTTTTCTTGTGTTTTGTTTTGGTTTGTTTTTTCATTTTTCCCCTTATGACTTTTGAGATTGTAATCTCAGCAAGGTAGGGACTGCCTCCAGTTCTACATTTATACGCTGTCTAGCTCCTGACCATGCCCAGGATCTCGAGCTGACGTGCTCATAATGAATAAGCATAATTATCTTGGGGGATGTGTTCTAAGGGTTCATCTGGACTGGAGATAAAATGGAGCATTTCCTTTGGAGGAAAAGGGCTTGTGGTGGTAACCGCTGATAAAAACAATCCCTCTCTGCAGAGGTGATCGCAGGTGTCGCTCAGTCGTGTTCCTCACGGATTTGCATAGGATGAATAGCACATCGTGTCCCTCTTTCTTCTAAATGTAGGGGAATGGCAGCAGCGTCTTACCCTCTTTGAAGAAAAAGATGACACAGAGTTTTCTTGCTGACCTGCAGCAAAGGTGTGCTCTTGAGGTGTGCCTGCTTTTCAATTTGCCTAGCCATAGAAATTCCAAATGTAGTTTCATGCAGTTATTTCGTCTCAGAGGTCTCTTGCTTGTGTGTTATCCTGACCTTGCATGGCTGTGTGGCATGCCACAAATCAGCCCAGAAATTTGTGTTTGAATTTAATCTTTTTCCTTCTTTTTTCTTTTTTCTTTTTTTTCTTTTTCCTTTTTTCTCTTTAAATGTTATTTTTCTTTTCACATCCTGCTTTCCCTTTCAAATGAAGCCAGATCCGCAAACCATTAAGTTGAATTGCATCAGCTGTGGCTCTGGCTTGGTGAAATTAAAGGCGAGGTCTTGTGCCAGCTCAGCACCACCATGGTGAAGGAACTCCCAGAAGTGAAGTCCTTGGAGAGTGAGCAAGGCTGGAGCTTGGATGATGCTGCTACATTTCACGTATGTGTATTATGTGCCAGGTAGCACCATCAGGAAGGGAAATTCACAGCTTTGGGCAGCTCCAGCATTGGTTTCTCACTCTGTTTGGGTTGAAAACTGTCCATCATCAAGTGTGGTGTGTGATGGTGGCATAGGCATTTTTTTCTGCAGAGTTAAGTATGCTTGTTTACTCTCCAAAATAATGTTATCTCTTCCAGTGCATTTCCCCTTGAAGTGAATGGAAATGTTCCCATCAACTTTAAAGCACAATTTCCTCCACCTCCTCCTTCTTAAAAGACTTAATCAAGCATGTTTAGTAGAAACCTATGAGAGCTGTATAATGACTGGCTTGCTTTGCCCAGGGAAAAATGTAACTATAAACTGAAACACGATGCTGAAAACTAAGTTTAGTAGAAAGTGTTTAGTCTAGTGCTAGATGAATGATGGAAGCTTGTATTTGTGAATAACTTATTTGACAATTGGTGGGGAAAAAAATGACCGAGTAAGTTCTTTGCTCGTTTTTCTTTGCCTGTCTACAAAACTGGCTGAACAATGCGCAAACAAATTGCTAATATTTATTCAGGAGCAAAGAGGTCAGCTTTTGTCAAAAGTGTTTTCAGCAATGAGTTGGACTAGCACCAGACTAGCCTCATTTTCTTGTATCCTCTGCGTAGTAAACAAAGGAAGTTATTTTATTAGTTACTGAAATCACTGTGAATTTGCATCTTACCAGCAACACTCATATTCTATTGCAAATTCCATGTTGTAAAGACTCTGCCAAGTCTGGAGCTTGGCTTTCATGCCCATGGGCAACCTCCCAAGACTTTAGAAACCTCTGCGAGCCTGTATGGTCGGTGCTGCCCACCTTCTGCCCCTTCTGAGAGGAGTCGTGTGCAGCGTTGTCAATGGCAGCTATGTACAGAGCTGAATGAGCAGAAGCTCCATTGCTAAAGAGAAGGTATGTTTCACGATCAGGAAGGCTGCCATCTCCATATATGATGATGCAAATAATTGCTGATTGCCAGACAGAAGTTGCTTATTAATTATTTTTTCTCTTGGTGAGAGAGGAAATACAGACAGGTGATGGAGCCTCTAAAGAGCTGTCTTTATTAGCTTGACCTGACAGCAGTAGAGATGTTTTGCTTGGGGACAAAATCCATGTTTTGCCTTGCAATTTAGTGAGCTTGTCTGCATCACCTCCTACACTTCTTCCTACAGCCTTTCCCTGTGACACACCCAGGCTTCACTCTTTCTAGTCCTTTACCCTCCTTCTCCCATGACACCAAATAAGCTTAAAAACATCCTGAAATGAGTGTATATTTTTTTCATGCTTATCTGCCCTCCTCAGCCCTTCAGAAAGACCACAGCCAGATCTTTCCATGCAGAACATTAAGTGTACAAGAAAAGCATGCCTCTTTCTGCAAATGATCTCCCTGATCCAAATTTAAGTGCTGTTGTTGTCGGTAGTTTTGAATTAGACAAGGACATCTGTGGGGCTGGAACACAACTGTGGGTATGCACCATTGGTTCCCAGAGAGGTGCCAGACACCTGCAAGCCCCACAGGGTTCAGGGGAAGCTGTAGGTACTTGAGGGTCTGTTGAACTGGGTCCTGTGAGCCTGGTGCCTACCTACACCTCTTCCACATGCTGTGAGCTGCAGCTGCTGCCCGTGCTTACACTTAGCCTCTTCAAGAGGTTTTCAGATGCTTGCTTCACTTCAATATTTTCTATTCAGGTGGGAACAACCCAACCTTTTTGTAGCTTCACCTCTTCAGTACTTTCTCTGTGGGTGTGTGAGTGCGGAAAGGGAAGGCAAGGTGTGTCCTTCTAAGTGATGGTCACCTGCTCATGCAGGAGTTGTGTTCCCTAGGCTCTCTTTATGCCCATCTATTGCCAAAAGCTGCCTGACAATGTGAGGGAGGTGGGTCATAATATAATTTGGACCACGGGGTCTATACTTGCTCGCTTATGCAGAAAAGTTCAAAGCTGGTCAGGACTGCCGCAGCACCAGGGAGGGGTGGGACATGGAAACAGCAAGTTATATGGTTTCTTCTCAGCCATAGCTCAGGAAAGCTCCCAGTACACACTGAGAAGCATCACCTGATTAAAGATTAAAAGCTACAGCCCTTGGCTGTACTTGCTGTGTCACAGAGCCCAGAGGTGCACAGAAATGCATTTTAACTCCGTGCCACAAACTGGAGTGGTCACTCACAGCTTTGTCCTCAGCCTTGACCCAAATTCAGCATGGCCTTGTTTGTGCTTGGCTACAGAAAGGCAGCTAGGTGCCAGCCTGGCTCCTGGCATATTTTGGGGCAGTTGCAAGGTGGTAATGAACTGCATGCCACTCTCACTACCTCCTTCTCTCACCTGCTTCTGAGAATAAAAGAAGAATGCATTAAATCCAGGGGCTTTTACCCCGTCCAGCTACTCCTCCAGGCCATGTGGGCTTAGCAATAACAGTGCCTGACAGACACTGCAGAGGAATTGTGCAGCATTTGGAGAAACCTCATTCAGAGTCACCCTTTTTTGCAGTGCTGTGAGGTCAGGAGGTCCCCTAGGGAGCCCAAACTCCTAGCTGCCTGGTCCTTACTCAAGAAGAAGTCTCTCCCAAAGCCCCAAGTGTGAGCTGGATAAAACAGAAGCAGGGACTTTGGGATTGGATGCGTGTGAGGCTACTCCGAAGTTGTTTGTCTGAGTTCTCAGGTGAGCGTGTTTCCTTCTGCGTGCTACTTGTAGGATCAAGCCCTGGTGAGGTGCTGAGAGTCACTGCTGCTCCTCCTGGAGCCAGAGGCGGCTTGGGGTAATCGGCACGTATAGGAATAAGCTCTGACAGCGGAAGGCTGGTAAGAGCACACCTTAATTTCACTGTGGTATGCAGCACTCCAAGAAAACTCCCAGACTCGGTCCTTTTCCTTCAAGCATAACCCCTTATCAAGGTCCTTGGCAGCAATTCACTTACAGAAAGGAGCAGCTGTCATGGTATTCCCACATACAAACACGGGAAAACAGCCCCTCCCTACTTTCAGTGCAGCAATGTTATGTAGTAAGAATAATTACAATATTTAACACTTGTATCTGTGCTTTTAATCTTCAAAGCACTTTACGAGACCTAGCTACAGGTAATTGTAGCTGCGGAGTGATGTAGCCATTTGCAAAGAGAGGAGAAATGCGTGTGTGACTGCTCCAGAGGTCCTGTGGGGGTGGGCATGGAGCAAATAGAACTGTAAAGGCTCCATGGCATGAACTCTTTGGGCTGTCAGGGCCGAATTTGCCTTTAGCTGGTCGCCAGAGGTTACGAACTTCTTGGGTCTATTGGTGGAATTGCTCACCTTACAGTTTCCCAACCCAACTCAGTACCAGTGAACCAGGTTAGGAAAGACCTCTAGTGCAAGCCATGTTAGGTGACCTGGCTTGTTGTGACTGGAATGGGTGAGGGAGTGCTTGGACAAGCAGCTCAGCTGGCAGCCCTGGGAAAGTGGTAACTCCTGGCAGGTGGGCAGAAATGAAGGTGGCTGTGGAGAGACTTGCAGGAGGGCTGTAGGAGGCTGGCAACTGTGGCAGCTGGCACAGGAGGTATGTGTCTGACAGAGAGATGAGCCCATGCTGGGTCCACCTCCATGGTACAGAAAGCCTCGCTGTAAAAGGCATGTGTTGTTTCCTTACCCTTGCTGTACCCCTGTGGCTCTTGGCTTACACAGGAAAACTAGAAGGGACGATAGAGAAATTGGTTCTGCTTTTAATGTTTCTGCTTTAAGACATTGAAGGATTTTTTGTGAGGAGGAAGGACGGAAGAAGACAGCTGTTTGGTCCCACCATTTTTATGGCCATCCGTTATTGCCTCAAACTGCAAAATTTGCCATTAGCTGTTGCAATGTTGCTGCTTCATTCTCTCCTGTTTTGTTTACTACTTAACAAGTCAGGTAAAAGCCTCTGTTCTTACTTAGAGTAGGCAAATTAGGTTAGTGGATATGAAATGCCTCACCAGAGCGTGCAGCTCTGGAGGGTACCAGTGGCCTGCCCCTGGGAAGGCATAGAACAGCCATACACAGGGCATCCTGACAATCCAGTTCAACTCCTTGCCTTCACAGGCAAAAAGGCCTTATATTACAGTAAAGTGATCACACAGGCAAACAAAGGCTCTCTTGGTCTGGTCCCTTCCAACCTCGATGTCTCTGTGAGTTTGTGTACCGACTGTCCTGTTTGAGATAAGTTTGAGGCCCACGTAACCCGCAATGTGATTTTAAACAAAGCAAATCCAAACCGAACTGCTAGAACCTTTGCTTTAACTGGAAATCATGCTCTTATCTGTGCTGTATGAATGTCTGTTCTTCCTGCTCTGTAAGAGGAAAATTAAGGTAATATATAGTAAAGTAATAACAATACGTTAACAGGAATCAGTTCATTCAAAGGGGTTAGCTCGGGTTTTGCTTTTAGTTTAACTGTTCATGCACATTATCATTTTTCCCCTTGAGGATTGTTTTGGGGAGAAAGATTGTGAAACTCTGAGCTAGTTCTCTCTTGTGCTGCAGCTTCATTATTATGTGCGTAACTCCAGAAAATGAAGACTCTACCTCATGAAAATATGCCTCATAACCGCTTTGTCTCTGTCCCTCTGGTTAGTGAGGTTCATTCATAATTCTTCCAGATTTCATTATTCTGAATTGGATAACATTTTCTTCTAAGGACTCCTCTCCTGAAATGAACTGATGACATGAGAATCTTGCAATTCTCTTTAAAATTATAAACAAGCAAAAAAATTTTCTAGACCTTGTCATTACAGAGGGAAGCATCCCATGAATGCGAGTGTATCTCAGGAGCAAAGAAAAAAAAAAAGCTCTGGGAAGAATTGCATGCACAAACCAACCTCTGAAATTTAACCTTGTGACTCTTCCTTTCTGAGGCCTAAAATACTGCGATTGGCAGTGCTGTAGAAGGGGCCAGCTCCCAAAGCCAGCTACTTCCAGGCATGCAATGCCCTGGGAGAAGAAACAAATCTCAGCTCGGTAACTCAGTCTCCTACCTGTACGGTTCTGTGGCAGGACTGTCTGCGAGACCAGGGAGAAAAAAAACAACTAAAACCAACCCTGAAATCCTCTCCCTCGCTCTCACAGTTCCAATTAAGTGCAATCAATTGCTCAATCAATCTTTTGCTCTTAATAAAGTCGGTTATCTTTTTCCTCCTAATTCCCCTCCAGGTTTTTTAACAATTGTTCAGACAGACACAACAAGCAGCTTTTGTAAAGGAAGAGTGTAGGCGTTTCCTTTGGCAGTTTTCACTTTCTGCCTATGATGATGTTATGCTCCGCACCCTCCCCAAATCCTAATCACGTACAATGAGTGTGCTGGGAGCCTGTGTTTTGTTGTTGGGTTTTTGTTGGGTTTTGTTTTGTTTTGTTTTCCAACTGGCCTGGACTGACTACCCTAATTTGATAGCAAACTCATGCCAAAATATTTGGGGGGGAGTAGACGTTTTGTCATCTTTCTGTTGCTGATGAGTCAGACCATTTAAACTAAGGAAAGGTTTAAAAAAGGGAAGGGAAATGCTCTCCGGCCTTATCTACTCCAATGTTAATTTGGGTAGAAGGTAGGAGCGGAGGAAGTCCGAGGAAAACTAGTCCATATTCAAGCTGCCTTTAGATGGTTACAGTTGTCTGTAAACTGAAAGAATTCACATGCTTGCCTTGGGTTTGTGCACGCACAAAAGCCACGCATGCTTGATACATGTATGTAAAAAAGGCCAGTGCTGGCTTCAGTTATAATGTTTTAACTCCCCTGCATGACCATGTGGGAGGGAGACTATGTTGTACCCATACAAAACATATTTATACCTGAATAAACCTGTCCCTGGTAAGTTTAACTCTCCTGGCTTAAAAAACAAACAAACTGTCCTTAACTGACATGGTCACATAACTGCAAGTATTATCTGTCAGTCAGGCCATGTCTGGAAGTGGAGCTGGTGGGTCCCATCTAAAGTGGATGAGAAGATTAGATAGAGCAGATACCAGGTAATGTAAGTAAAAGAGAAAGAAAAAGAAAAAAAAAGAAGAAAAAAAGAGAGGTGTAGTCAGGAGAGCTATGAGCGACCTGAATGGGAAGAAGAGGCAAGAGGGTGTGGTGTTGTGCAAAGTGCCAGCAGCACAGTCCTTACTTAAACTTTACTTAAACTTGCTCACATGTTGCTTTTAGCATAGGGACAGTCATGTCAGGCCTATATGCTTAAAGGAAAAGAGAAGGGGAATGTCAAGGCTGTGGGGTTACCTCACAATGAAATAAAACCAAACCAAGTTAGTGGGAAGCCTGGTGTCCTAGAGGAGCCGGTGGAAATCACGTTGCACAAGGGCGCATTTGCACTGCAACAACTCCTGCTCCTGACAACAAACTCAGGCCAGCCTCATGCTTGCCCACGGTCTTGTGGGCACTGACTGCTTGTGTGCAGTGCCAGCTTCTCCAGCAGGTCTTTGAGAGCCCTGTGCTCCTGTGTTTACCTTGCTAGCAGTCCCCAAGTAAGGTCATTTGAAGCTAGCTCAGCTGGGCCTACGCAGCGTACACTCGCTGTGGTTCAGACATGCCCTGGGAAGACTAAAAGTGGGTAAACCCCACTAAAGGTGGTAAGGAGATGATGAGAGGGAAGTGCTACCCTACCTGATGGGCCATTTTCAACTCTGTTTGTGGGACAATCCCTGCCAGAAGGTGAAGAGGTGAGGAAAGAGTTTGCTCATTTTACTATCCCATCGCTTTTGTCCCTGGTCACAGTCTCTGCCTGGCTCAGTTAAGGCAAATCCTCCAGTGTTGCTCAGAGGAAGGCTGCTCCGAATGATCCCAAATGACAGTGTCTCCAAGGTGTTAAACCTATGGCATCACAGACTGATTGGATTCTGAGATTGCTTGTGAATGCCCCTTGCTTGGCTTTAGGGATGGAGGAGCTGTGCAGGAGCTGCTGTGCTGGTCGCAAGCCAGGAGGCTATCTCCTTGCTCTGGGGTGATCCTCCCTTGGCTGGGTCTTCTGGCCTCAGGGCTGTTTGTGTTGTGAGGATGGCACAAAGCAGCCTTACTTCAGGGAAGGATTGGGGCCTGGGCCTTATCTCACTTTGATTATATTAAATAATCTATCTGTCTGCCACGTTATTTACATAACTCTTATTTAAATAGTTTTACATCAGACACACTGAATCATGAGACTGAAAGTCTAGACGATGCTTGCTAGGCTCAGCCTGCCTTTAACCCTCCCGTGCTGCCATTTTTCTTGTCTCTTCCTTCAGGATTACCCTGCTCCATGCTCTGCATTTGGTCCGTGAGGGACATACAAAGTGTCTGGTGGTCCCAGGGACTTAAGAGTCTGCGAACTTAAATCGCTGAGGGGAGAGAGCAGAGAGCACAGAGGGCAGAAATAGGGGAGGGGGAGAAGGCAGCATGAAGGAGGAAGATGCCTGTGAGTTGTTTGTCAGGTTTTACTGGGTCAGCTCCGAGTGAGGCTCCAGGGCAAATGCCTTTGGACAAACTTAGGAAAGGATTTTACTGCCCTCCCCCCACAACACCTCACCTCCCGGAGCTTGCCTTCTGGCAGTCACTACCCTGGAAAGCTGCTATAGGAGATAATTCGTTTCAGGAAGAGCAGAAGGAGATATAGAGTTACCTAGTGCTAAGTCGGTTTATAGGCAGGGGCTGGAAGCTGGGAATTGGGGGAGAGCAAACGGAATAAAAAATACATTTGTCATCTTAGAGAAAAGCCAAGAAAGCCCATTCATTTCCCTAGGTTCTCCCCACTCCTCCAAAAGTGCATTATAAATGACTAATAATTCATAAAAGGCTTGTGTTATGGCACACTTGACAAATCCATCTGTCTCTCCTTCTGAAGGCACATTCCAGGTTTTATGCCTTGCTGTCACAAGCCTTGTTGTTGCGATTTCATTATAGATTGGTTTTGATATATGTTTCCTGCGATACCGTGTGCACTGGAACCGAATCTCTGCTTTGGAAAAAAATTGGGGACCGAGGCTTCTGGTTCCTCACCTTTCGCCTCCCCATGAAAATAAGTTTGTCAAGGGTTGCTCCAGCCGGCCTGCCGCTTCCAGAGGGCTTCGGGATGGCAAGGCTGAGATGGAGTAGCACTTCCACCTAGTGGTGTGCCAAAAATAAGGCAAGTGCTTTAACTTTGGGACTTCCAAAACCATACAACAAATGCGTGAAGCCAGTTCACAGATTCACAGAATCGTAGGGGTGGGGAGGGAGCTCGAGAGATCACCGGGTCCAACCCTTCTGCCAAAGCAGGCTCCCTAGGACAGATCGCACAGGTCAGCGTCCAGACGGGACTTTAATATCTCCAGAGAAGGAGACTCCACACCCCCCTGAGCACTGGAGCCTGTCCCAAGGCTCTGTCACCCTCGCCATGAAAAAGTTCTTCCGCATATTGGTTCGGAACTTCCTGTCCTTCAGCTTGAGGCCACTGCCTCTTGTCCTGTCCCCACAGACCACTGAAAAGAGGCTGGCCATTTCCCCCTGTCTCCCACACTTGAGATGCTTATAAACATTAATCAGATCCCCTCTCAGTCTTCTTTTCTCAAGGCTGAACAGTTTCCAAAAACGTGCATCTTGCCCTAATGTGTAGCAATGTGTTATTCATATCCCATAAATAACAACGCCGTCATCCTTTTTTTTTTTTTTCCCCCCCCCCCCCCCCTTTTTTTTTCTCCTTTTTTTCCTATTTTCAAGTAAATTCTTGGGCTTAGTCCAATGGGCATCAATGCAATTTGCTAGACCAGAAGTTCAGGTCATGATTACAAGGTGAAGCAGAGAAGATCATGCATTCCTAAACTGAAAAGCAATGCAACTCCACACCGTGCTATGCATACAAAGTGCTCTTACACCTATGTGTCCATCTCAAAGTACTTTGGAGACATCCATATTTTAATCCTTATTCTACAGATGGGAGAAAGCAAGGCATGAGGGAGTACAGAAGATACTTTAACAAACAGCATCTGTTTTGAACCCTAATTTTTGCATGTGGATGCTGTCCTTCAGAGAAGCTGAGCAGTTAAGTGAAGTTGGTAAGGATTTAGAGCACATATGGATCCAGCATGGCACGATCACAGCCTGCTGGATACTGCTCCAGTGTGGATAAATAACCAGCAAAGCAGTAGCACAGTATAATGGAATACCAGAGCAATCTCAGACCCCCTGACAACCAGACCTAGTGTCTCAAGCCATGCTCTCAGAGAACCGGCACCTTTGAGAAGATCAGATACTTCTCAACAAGTTAGAGGTGCCAAGCAGAGAAAAACTCAGTGAAGTTAAATCACATCGGTGTGCCTGCTGCTATCAAAAATCCTGTAAACCTCTAAGGGGAAGGCCCAGGTTTGCTGTCTCCTCCTGCCATTGCCAAGCCATGCTGTCTCCTTTCAGCAACGAGCTGTTGTAAAAGAGGAACTTGCTGTTCTGCAAAGGCTGTTTCCCAACAAGGAGGCTCAGAGGGTGGAATTGTTATTGTGGAGACTGGGGAATTACACACACACACACACATATAGGGCACATACACACAAATGCACACGTATACCCACACCCTCCCCCCTCTGATTCCTGTGAAGTTGTAAGTTCAAAAGTGAGGATCAGAGCAACTGAGGTGATTCTGCCATGAACGGCAGTACATGATTGACATCTCTGGGCTGATTCAACATCCAGGCATGATACGAGGTGTGTTTAAGTTATTTTAAGATGCTGTGGCCTGCCTTAGGGTATCCTGAAATTCTGACACCCTGCCAAATAGATGTGGCTCCCTGGGGGAGGGGGTGATCCTTTTGATAGCCACACCCTCCTGACTGGCTGCCCAAATGCAATTATATTTTTTAAAAAGTCTTTATTGACAGAGAAAAATGAATAATTTGTACTGGAGGAACACACAGGTCATTGTTCCTCTTCTGCCATGTGACTCATCCGGATCAAGCTGTCTGTTCAGTGTATCTACTAAAGGAGCAACTTGGAAAAGCTAACCTGTAAGTGCTTCTTTTGTTTCCTAAGAAACAATTGCTGGGTGCCTTTTCAAACTTTTCAATTTTCTTTTTTTTTAATTTTTTTTTTTTTTCCAAGCCTGACATGTTTTGGAACGAGAAGAGCCCAGGCACTTTCTTGGCAAACCTTCCGTTACCTTTTCTGTTCCACCCTTAGACAGTACCTTCTTTTACGGGGCTTGCAACAGAAGTGCTTTACACCTCTGAAGAGAGGAAACCTTAACGACATGCCTGTGAGGCGAAAGGGTCTGAAAGCTAGCGGAATGTCACGCCTTATCATTACATCAGGTCCCAAATATGTTCCTGGGGTCTGGACCCTGAGCGCGACCTCCCTTGACCCGATCCATCAGCATTCAGTAGTGATCTTCCTGGGACGGGAGCGAGATGCAAGCCTTTACCCCAGGCAGCCCCTTTCCTCCCAGAAACCCCTGTTACATTTGCACTCTCAGCCCCTTGTGCAGTTGAGGTGACTCCACGGTGTCAGGGTAGGAACCGTGGTGACGCAGATCCACCCTTGGGGAGTTCGCAAAAGCACGTGGCCTCCCTCCCAACCTCCCCCCCTCCTTCCCCCTTGTGCAGCTGCCTCCATCCTGCCCCTTTGGCACAGCGGAGTTGCCCCATGTGCAGCGCAGCTGGAGAGTGCTCTGCCCGCCGAGGAAGCGCCACATTCATCCTTAAACACAGGCTTAAGGTTCTGAGTGCTTTTTCCCCTCGTTGGTTCAGTTGGTTTGTCTGTTTGTTTGCTTAAGGTGGCCGACTGCTAATTCTTTCCGATAAGGTATTAATCAGAAATAGGCTAATGTGTGAGTAAATGTATTACCCCCCAGTCGGAAAATAAAATGGACTTCAGAGAATGCACTTATCTCAATACTGCTCGGGTAGTTGAAGCAGCTGCAAGAAAGCTAATAGCAGGGTTGAAACCAGACTTGCCAGCAATTTCATTCTTGGCCAGACAGTCAATTTTTTCATGCTTTTGTCTGGCTGTCTCTGTGTAGGGCTGCACAAGGAGAGCAGTTTTACTTTCTCTCTTTATTATACATATATTTTTCTGCTGAATTCATCTATGACTGCTGTAATAACTCAGTGGCACTCTGCTTCCAAGGAAGCTTGAGTGACTGAATAATGAAGATGAATCGGGATTCTAGAAAATTCTTCTTTTCCGTGCAGCCCAAACCCAATAATCTGCTTTTTCCAACCTGTCCCTATGAAATAAGAAAGAGGCATTCATTTGCACCGCCTCAGTTTCCTCTGTGTACAGTGAAAGGATTTCTTGTTGCAATCTGTCACCCTCATGTGCACTCTCTAAACAGCTTGTGCCCCCTTTTACTCCAGGCAGTACGGAGAGCAGTTATTTTTAATAGGAACGACTCGTTTAACATACCTATGTGTTGGTTTCTAGCAGAGGTCACACTCTCTGGACTTCGTTTCAGCTGGGATCCGCCTCTGGACAAAGGTGATGTGTCTTAGAGCGTCTCTTTGGCTTGGCAGGAACGTTTATTAAAATACCGCAAGTTCAGACAATGCTGGTTACGAGGAGTGCACAGTGTGTTATACGTGGGAGGACTGGCGCAGACTTTCCAGTAAAAATGAAGTGACTTAGAAAACTCTTCTTCACCCTGGCACATCCCAGGGAGCGTATTCTGTGTCTGTGCGTCTGGTGGAGCCTGCTCGCACTCGGCGCACAGTGTGTGCTTGTACATGTCTCACAGAAAATCTTGGGAATCGTTTAGCTCCTCACTCACACACAGCACAGGTTTCAAAGTGTCCCAAAGAGTATTCTTTCGTGTCCAATGAAAGCTCGTCTCAGGTTTTACACATAGCAGGGGCCAGAGTTTCAGCTGCTGTAAATCAACGGAGTTCCGGGGAAGTTAGTGGGGCTCCGCCAATTTACACCCACTGAAAGTTTGCCCCCCGACTATCCTCGATACTCTGCCCTGAAGATGTAGGCAGCACGGGCAGGAGGCAGCGCCCCGTGTAATGACAGCCTGCGGAGCTGCAGCACAGTGCCCGCAGCCAGCCACGGAGCTAATGCAATGCGGTTTCATCACCCATCCAGGCAATATGAGGACACTGATATTGCAAGACAATTTCAGGCTGTTGCCACAAGCTGTTTTGCATTTCATAGAGGCTCCATCTGACACAAGAATGGCGGTCTCTCCTCAGTCTTCCTCAACAGTGGTGAAAAAAGAGGCTGTTATTATTCCCTCTGTGCGTTTCACAGGGCAGGGAAGTTTTCCCTTAGCTTTTATCTTGGGTGTTTAGCTTTTTTAATCTCGGTACTACATTTGAGCTCCAGTTAAGCCCAGGGACTTTTTGTGATCCTGGAAGTGGACCCCAAACAGTCAGTGAGGGTCTTGAAGAAGAACTGTCTCAGAAGGTAGAAGTTGATAGCTTCGGAGGATTGAAGGCACTTTGCACTGTCCAACTTTCCAGTCCTGCCCTTAACACCCCGGGACTTAATTTCATGGCTGAATCCCTTTGGTTTTTGGTCTGTTTCTGGTCATCTTTGAATTCACTGTTTGACTAATAGTTTGAAGTATAAGGCAGTTTTGGTTCGAGGTAAAAAATAACAGAAGTTAAAGAAAAGGAGGAAAATATTTAGAGCTTCATTCCATAAAACCAATAGCATAAGATTTTTTTTAACTTCATAGCCACTTGTGGGTCATCCTCCAACTGGGTCAAGTCTACAGACAATGGACTGTTAATGGAGCTATGCTTATTTGTACCTGCTGACCTAGTGACATGCTATTTTTTTCCCACCTGTTTTTGACCCATAAAACCATAAGTAGGTTGGAATCTGACAGCCTGTGAGACTGACCTGTCAAGGCAGTTTTGCTGCTGATAATGCTCGGCATACAAAGTTACAGTACACTGGTTTTCACCTGCACACTTGCCTTCTCCTACGTCTAAGGTCGAGAAAGAGTCCAGGGAAGGCTGGAGTCAGGAGATCAACACTAAAAGTGTAAGAAGATCCAGTTCTGCTGGAGTGCACTGTGATTTCAGTTTAAATTAGGTGTTCATCTGTCCTCCAGTGACCCACCTTTTGACAATACTTCCCTATCTCTTGATGCCGATGTAAGGACAAAATACAGTCACATTTTGGAGCTGTGAAGAAGTCGGGGTGACTAGTCTGTGGTCCCAAAGAATTGTATGGGTTTGGTTGTGCCTTAAAGCTCAAGGTCACTTTTTCCCTCAGTGAAGTGTCTGTGGGGCAGGACACAAACATGTGAGCCTGAGGAACTCAGACCTTCTGCCCCTGCCTGCTCTTGAAAAACTCTGAGCAATACTGTGGGTATGAACACTATTTTTATCTGGGATGTGTGTTCTTTAAGTACTATGAAAATCCCATTCCGTGCCTGAGTCAGCAACGCTGCATTTGGCCAGTAACAAGGTACCTACTCACTGATCCTTGTGCCAGCAGCAAGCAGACAAACCCAAACCTTTCAGTCTGGGCTGTGATTTCACTGATGTCATGTTAGTCTGGAATACAGATGAATATGACTTTTATTTCAGATATGTCTTCCTGCACCTCAAGATGTACATTCATCTTTAACAAGATTAGAGGGTTTCAGTGGTTAGGAGTACCGGTACCGTTTCTGATGGTTGCCTTGGGAGTAGGGGTGAATGAAGGCAAGGAAACAGGGTCCTGGCACCACAGCTACCACTCTCCTGAGCTTATAAGCTAGGTGAATGACAGGAATATCCTGAACTGGAAATGGTGTGGTAGAGATAAATGGCAGATCACTGAGTGGGTAGATGTATTATAGGATGAAAGAAGTGGCAGAGCCCCACCTGTAGCATGGGTGCTTTTGTTCACACTTACATCATCCGCTTTCTTCTCTGAGGTGTGAGCTCAGCTCGAGCAGAATATGTGGAATTAAATGTGGGAGGAAAGAAGACAGATCTGTAAAGTGCTGCTCTGGGGTCTCAGGCTTGCTCATCTTTCCCTTTCTTCTTTCTTTAGGTCTCTTAAAAAGAGGTTACATCCCCCCCAGCCCGATTGTCACCACCTCCAGGTGCCTTGCTTTCCCTGCGGGGCTGAGCAGATGCTGGGGACACTCTGAGCGAAGCCTTAGTTGGTAGGTAGACCTTGTCAGTCCCTGGGTGATTTCCCCTTTCTGCACCTGCCTTAAAGCCTTTTCCTCAGCCGTTGCCACTGCCTGAGCTCCTGCCCCAGCTAGGGTGAATGAGCGGGTTGTGGCTGTGTTATTTCTGCTGCTGGGGCAGGGAGGACAGGGAAGGCTGATGCCTACATATCTGGGGTCTGCTCTTTTCACATGCCCCAGAGCCTCAGCTTACTTTGGGAGCAGCTGTGGCAACCTAAGGAGGCTCAGATAGTGGGAGGGAAGGTAAGCGGCATCTCTAAAGAGGCCGAGGAGGCTCTGAAGAGTGGCAAAGGGGATGTGAGAGAGCGACAGGGTTCAGGCATGCCTACCTGCCTGCCCTGCACCTCCTTTCCATAGGTGGTGGGTGTAGGAGATAGTATCCCAGGCAAGTTGTCCTCTGGCTGGGGAGGGCAGATCCTCAAGGCTGGTCTGAGAAGGACTTAGTGAGAGAAGAACATTTGCCTAGAGATATTCAGAAATGTACAAGACTCTGAGCACCTGGATCTGACTTTGAAGTCACCTTTGCCTTGGGTGGGGGCTTGGAAGGAACCTCTGGAGATCTCTAGTCCAGCTGAAGTTCATCTGTGACTTTTCTTCTCCATTTAATCTTTCACTTTGAAAATCAAGTGCTGAGGTTAAATCAGAGACTGTTTTTGGAGATGGCAAATAACAGTACACTTGCCCTCCTCCCTGAAGCTGTAGCTGGAGAGTGCACCTCATTCAGTCAGCTTTGTCTTTCAGTGTCTGCATTTGACATAAGGCACATGCATTTTATTCCTTGCTTAGCATCTGCTCCAAAGCTATTTATTTTCCTGTGTTTATAATTAGGGTGCTTTGCAAATTGCTGCGTCTGTGAGAGATGTCATTTTCAACTGCAGATGGCTATCGACTTTCTGAAGGCCCCTCTCATTCTCCTGGAAGATTTGCTTAAGTAAAAGGTCCCCGAACCATTTCAGACAAAATGGATTGATTTAGCCAGGTCCTTCAAATTAAATCATTGGAGCTATTCAGGTGCCATATGCTCAGGGTGTCTGAGGACTCCCTTGAGCTGAAAGGATGGTAACTGCTGGCAGTGACATATAGGTAAGGGGACTGGAGATTACATATTCTGTGGATGGCACAGCTGGAGCTGGCAGAGGACATGTGGCCAGAACAGCTGTAAGGTCAGATACACCTATGGGCCTACTGCTCCTCTCGTGATACTAGTTTTATGCTGGTAGACAACTTGGATGTTGAAAGAATCACTCCTGAATTACAATGAAGTGAGGAGGATGAGGATGGTCATTCTCATCTCACATGAGTTTTGTTCGACATGTAAATCTGCAGGACTCAGAAGAAAGCATTTTGACCTTAAAATATATAACTAAAGTTACATTCACCTGGTTTTGAACTTCTGTGTGGATTGGGAAGCAAACTCTGAATGTCATTTACCCAAGTGTATTATGGAAACCTGTATGTTTACACTGAGAGTGATGTGTGGGTGAAGCAGTCTTGAAGAATCTGAGCAAGCTTTAGAAGTGATCTTAAAGCTGAAGAAACTGCACTGAAGAAAGTAATGAAATATATTTCCCTACCTATCCCAAGTAGATTGGATAAAGGCAAACATGCTGATAGGTGTCGGCTTGCCTCGGGGAGATCAAGCAGGAAGGAGATATTCAGTATGCACCTTCCACCTTCCCACAGAGAGGGTGCAATCCAAACCTTTTTTAGCTTCTTGGTTGCTGCATTCTGGGACACTTTTGTCACATGAGGAAAAGACAGATGCTGAGACCATGTCTACACTAGTAAATTCTGGCAGCCTTCCTTGGACCTGGAAGATTGTTGTCTATGCTAGTAAACTGCTAGCACGTTCTCTGGCATGGACATAACCCCTTGGAACTGATGCTGTCTCTGAACAATTCTGGGGCCTGATCTGGCAACTGGAGTGTGCCAGAGACCATACCCAATGGGCAGTTTGCTTGCTGCCACCTCATTCAGGAGGCTCATTCACTAGTACACTGTTCTCCAGCATCTGGCCTGGATATTTGGTCCTAACACAATCATGGTCTAGTTTAATGGTATGGATATAGCTGACTATACCCCAGAGGGGACCGTGCATGTGCCATACTGGAATTCAGCAAGGAGCATGTGGCCCATGCAGATATGTCAGTAAAACCCCTGGACTTTCATGCTATGTTATCTTGGAGGAGAGAGAGGTGGGACAATGGGGGCAAATTCTGCCATGGTGGGTCTTGGGGACACACTAATGGAGGAGAATAGAGGTGCCAAAGCCCTGGTGTGTTCAGTTGGTCCTTGCCAACATAGGATCCTTCCAAATGAACACAAATCCTGCCTGACTCACAGAACGACGAGAAGGAAATATCACAAAGGGAGTGTTTTCTGTAGTGCCATCTCATTCCTAGAGGTTTTCCTGTAAGACAGGGGCAAAGCTAGGTTATTTTGCCCATGACACCAATTTGGAGCCTTGACTGTGCCACCCCTGCTTAAGGACATCAGGACATGTTGTTGAGAATATCCACCTAATGAAGTTAGGCTTGAAAGACTTCTGTGTTGGGGCACTTGTATCACACCTTGACCCTCATGGCTCAGTTCCTAAGTTTTTATGTGGTTTTTGTACTTTGATCACAAGGTCTCCAGAGTTGTATTGCTATGTTTGCTGGGCAGAATATCTATGAGGCTGGAAGATTAAAAAAAAGGTGGTATTCAGAGGTGTGTTGGTTTCCAGTTAGTGCTTGGTTGAGGTTGAAATGGACGCCTGTGACAAGGACCTGAGCGTGGTTTGGGGGAAAGGAGACTTTGTCATTACTTCTGTCCTGCAGACACAGAGAGCAGAAGGGGAAAGGCCAGGGTGTGTTTCGGGGTTGTGCTAGAGGCAGGGAACCAGCATGAAGCTGGAAGAAGAGGCAAAGGGAGTGAACATGGGACAGGAGCCACTACAGTATTGATACTGGAAATGGAGGACTGGGAAGCCAGGCTGAATGTGAGAAAGGGGTTGTGAGCTGATGGTGGGGACCCAGAGACAAATAGTAGGCTGCAGCCAGAGTAAGAAAGTTTTGATGTCTGTCTGGCAGTCTGCAAACTGGGCATGGGACAAGGTGCATTTCCTGTTGCCACCAGCCATGATGTGCTGGGTTGTCCCTAGCTAGGCAGTGGCTCAGAACACTCACTGCTTCTCACCCAACACCTACAGATCTCCAGAACCTTGCAAAAGCCCATGGTGCAAGAGTTCACAGTGTTGAGGAAAGCTTTTCCTGCAAGGAGATTTAATTCTGCATCCGGCACCTAAACAGCCCAGT
The DNA here is from genome assembly GCA_013400835.1 of Zapornia atra. Lineage (NCBI taxonomy): Eukaryota > Metazoa > Chordata > Aves > Gruiformes > Rallidae > Zapornia > Zapornia atra. The sequence continues at coordinate 41,368 of VZTU01000045.1, read as the reverse complement.
CTGCAACACAAACAGACCCTGCTATGAGCAAGACACCTCCTGAGCTATCTTGTTGTGCACGACAGCTACCTTTGTCTAGATGTCTCTTCTTCCTTTGTACATGTAAAATAAATCTGGGGTGCAGTAAACCATAATTTACTTACACAATAAAGCAGCATGGAGCATTGAGGATGATTTGTGGTGGTTACGTAGTTGAACTTAATTCTTCTTATTAGGCTAAAGGGGCACATGCAATAGTGGTTTCAGTCTTCCCATCATCTGTGTTGTTTTCCTGTTCTATTGCAGATACCTGTCTCCTGCTGGGATCTCCACATCTCTATGGATTTCTACAGCATTTAAAATAATATATATGGAATGGAGAATCCATTTTCTGAGTGCAAGATATTGCCATTGTCCGTCTGTGCAAAGTATCTTCCAAGGTAGGCTTAGGTTATCCAGACATGATAAGAAACCAGTCTGCTTGCTGACATATTGTAAGTATAAAATTGCATCGTTTGGATCACACTTGTTTAATTCACAAATCCTTGTAAACCGACTTCCATTTTCTCAATAAACTTCTTGTTTTCCCTCTTCTCCCCCAGACTTGATGTCAACTGTTAAAATAATTAATGTTTTTTCTCTACTTCTGCTTCCAGATAACTCCTGAAAATGTTAAACAAGCCAGAGCTCTGGCAGGACCCCGTTAGACGCTTCATCCAAACATATCATCTCTCAACTCTGATAAAAGGATCTGTTGGATTTTCTTTCGGTTGAGATGGTACGTTTGTGTTCACTGCAGCCAATGTTAATGTTGAGTAGAAAGCACTGAGATCTAAATTAGAAAGATAAGGCATTACAATGAGGCTATTTTCAGGAAAGAACAGCATGAAAAATGGAGAGCTATGGACAGTTTGCACGGAGTGTGGCCTCTATTTTGTGCCGTGTGGTGCTAACACAGCGAGTGTTTGCAAGTTACTGAGTAACGTGCAGTAGGAACTGTTGGAGTGCAAACACTCTGGTATTGCCCCATTTTATGGCAGGGGCCTGGAGAAAATTGCTCTGGGGCATCTTTTCCCAGGCTGACCACTATACACAGAAGGAAAAAGGGAATGAGAAGATCAATACCCATTTGCCCCTTCATGAAATTTGGATACAGGCTTTCATCTCGGTTTCTTTTTGACTTTCTCATCTTCAATTGGAGTATCTTCTGCTGCCATGTAAAAATACTGCTTTCTAGTAATAAGATGCATAAGAAAGAATAAACAAGACAATTGAAATATATTAAACAAATAAATCTGATGGATTAAAAAAAGTGAGGCAGTGCCCACACACTGTCTTCACCTTGCAGTTCCAAGCTAGCTGCCCCTTAGCACCTCAGCACGCTGCTCCAGTGGAAGTCATGAAGAGCACAAATTTCTTGCCAGGGCATCTGCCTCTCAAAGGATGGCACATTTGGCCCTCAAACACCACCTTCCCCTTGTAGATCTCTGCGTGTTTTGCCTCCTGGCAGGCAAGCTGCCTTTCGTTTGTGCCTCCACTCCCGCCTAATTGTGTCCCTTGCCTTGGGTGTGATCCAAGGCCAATGGGGAAACTTTTGCTGGCTCCAGTCAGCTTTCAGAGCAGCTCCTTTGAAGGGGAAGGCTGGCAAAAGAGCCGTGAGGAGAGCTATGAAGTGCTCCTGTATGTTCTCTTTCAGCTTAATGGCACTCTGCACTCTGAAGTGTTCATGTATGAGTACAGGGTAAGGAAGAAAAAAAGGGAAAAAAAAAAAAAAAGGGAAAAAAGTGCTAAGCCAGGAGAAAGAGGGCAGGGGAACCTGATCCTGCATGAACTGGAGTGCAGCTGCATAGCCTTGAGCATTATTGTGCATAGTAGCAAAAGTGAGGCCCAAAAGGGGAACGAACTCTTAACTAAATGCCTCACCAGCACTACAAGATGCTTACACTCGTGTCTTTTCAGACGTGCCTGCTGTGAGGCTGGGTGGGAGTATTTAGGGGTCCTGAGATTTAATGCTTTATGGCGAAAGGGACCAAAACAAGCGCTTAACTTGCACCTGCACGTGAGTCCCTGCTGGGACCGGCATGAATACATTCCTAGCATGTGTGATGCTGCATGGCCATGGCTTTTCATGGGCCAGTGGAAATTTTTGAGGCTAGCAACCTCAGTGTTTCTTGAGTAGTGGGTGTAATAAACACTCTGTGTTGCATTAAATAATGAAAAGGCCTTCCAAAAGCCAATAGAGAACTGGGCACACTAAAGTCAAGTAACATGCTAGAAAAATACTTATTAATACTGATAGAAAAAAGGAAGAGCTGAATGTTACCAGAGAATAAATATTATGGAATCAATATTGGTGAATGGAGAATTTATACAGAGCCAAAAGATTTCTCTAACGTGGCAAGCAGGAATGCTCTTCCTCAAGCACAGTTCAGGAATTTAAATTACTGTTCAGGGATGCTATCTAACCTTTTGCACCTTTTCAAAGCAGGAGGGGCAGCGACACACAGCAAGGGAAGTGTTGGATCCCTAGTTTAGGCTTATGATGTATCCGTGTGTGCCAGAGCCGAGCATGGGGCACCCCTGTAGTTGTTGCTGTCTCCCAGTTCCTCTTCACCTCTCTGCAAACGTTAACTAGGGCCTCAGTGATGGACCCAGCACAGAAGTTTTGATGAGCACGGCATATCTGAGAGGCAAAAGCAATTTGCTCATGGACTAAAGGAGAGTTTTCCCATTCTGGGTTCAAGAAACCCAGCTGGGATGCTTGAAGGCAGGAGTCATGGACGGCAGGAAGAGTGAACTTCCTTTCCCCAGACCCGGGACTCACATGGTCCTTAGCCCAAGGGTATAATGAAAGCTGGAGGAACCACACTGACAAATGTGATGATGTAGAAGGTTTCCCTAACTGAGAAACACTCGACTGTGAATGAGCTCCGTGGGGAAACAAGAGATAGGCTCCACAGAAAATAAGAGGAAAATCAATCAAGTATGGAAAAGGAGAGGTAAAGAAATAACCAAAGATAGTATCTAAAAGACGGAGGGAAAAATTCAAGCATTAAATCAAGGGGAAGAAAAATGAATGAAGGCCTGGAAAGGAAAGAACCTAGAATTAATGGTTACTCTCTGGTGCTGTCATTTTATTTCATTTTCAGTCATTTCCAGTCAATTTACTTAATGCTGAACTGGCTGTCTAGTGAAAATGTATAGCTTTTAGGGACTCTTTCTTTTTTTTATATTAACCTATGTTTGAAATCAAAATTAAGAGACTGATATTTTGTTGGCTCTGCTACTTGGATGCTTATATTCAATACATTCCTTCAGGCATTGTTTTGTCAGTGGTCATTAGGGTAATGTTTTCATGGCATGTATGTGTATGTGTGTGAGCCAGGGAGGAGGAAGAGGAGAAAGTGCAGCTTTTCCCAAATGGGGGTCATGACCCTCAAGCTTAGTAGGTCAGAGTTGAGGATATTTAAAAAAAAAAAAAAAGAATTTTCATTTCCTTTCTTCCATGGGATGAAGACTGAATGAAAGTGTGTTGGGGACACAGTCTGCTGGCTGCCCTTAATTTTCCAACCTTCATGATTTATTTTTATTTTACCATCAATGCTGAAATGAAGAATGCAAATCCTGATAGCTCACTACAGTCCAGGCAATGAGATGAGAGCATTGATTGCAATCGTCTTTCTATGGCAAACAGGTTGCTCCTTGCCATGTGCTTCCAGGCTGCTGCTGTGCCCCTCGGTAGCTCTGTGCTGGCAACTTTATCAGGTCTTTGCTGTGCAGGCGCAGCACATATGCCTTAGTTATTACCCACACTGTGCAGGCATGGGGAGAACAATATCACAATGGCTTCTGCTTTAAAACCAGATAAGGTCCCCACAGCTTGAGTGGAGAAGGAATGTGTTAGAACCATGGTGGTAACGAGGGCAGTAGGGGTTTTCAAATTGACATGAGGTCCCCACCCACTGCCTGCTTGATGCTACTTGCTCCCGAAAATTCCAGAGGCTTTAACAAACACAGATTTTCTAACGTTGAAAGTGAGGATTGAATGAAAAATCTGGGGGCTGGACGTTAAAAATATCATTGTCTGGTTTGTCTTAATAAGGGCTCAGTTGCTTATTTCTGGCACACTATGAAGCTTGCTGGAGAAAGCTTAGCACAAGCGGTGAGCTGGAGAGAAGTGATGTGGTGGTTGTTTGTTTGTCCAGAAGCATGTGTGCGGCTTCCAAGAAAGCCAGCAGGGCTGCACATGTGTATCCGCGGGGAAGAACTCCCATCTCCCGTTTAAAACACATCTTATTACACATTCGCTGGAGAGACGACCCACCCTTCCTTATCCAGCAAAACGCTTTGTGCTAGGCAGTGTGAAACAGTCTGATGAAGGGCAGGTGATTTGAAGCTTCTTTAGTATCAACTGAAAACTGATGGATATTCCAACCAGGCAGCAGTCTGCATCAGATGCCAATGGCATAAACGTTTGACACCTCTAATTCATATGTAAGGGATGGGCAATATGACACATGATGTGCAAGCCAGGAGAGCGACTGCAGCTTGTAGGTCACACCTCATGCCAGCCTCTGCAGCCAGACGTTGGGTCCCATGATGAAACCAAGTCTGCAGGTCTAAAGACCCCTTTTCAGGGGATAATGTAGGACTGGTTCAGTGCTTCGCATACATATTGAGAAAATTCACACCTCCTTGTGCAAATAGATACCTACATTGGACAGATTTGATGGTGGTTGGGTCCTTCACTATTTTGTGTTAATTTCTGCCCCCCATCTGGATTTATGAACTGATGCAACCCCTAATGACAACTTATCTTCAAGCGATCGTGCCTTTCTTTGCATGGCAATGACCTGGAAGCACCATGTTGATGTGAGACATCGGGAGGGAGTAGACCTTTTTCCCTGGAGAGGTAGCAACCTCTACCTGAGGTGTGCTATCTTTTTTATCTGCTCATGACAGTTCTCTGACAACCAGTGGAATACATCCTTCTTTCACTTTGAGTAGGTGGTTAAAACTGATTTGCGTGGTTAAAACTGATTTGCTTGGTTAAACTAATTTATGTTAATCTGAAGTAGCCCTATTTCTACCCAAAGTAGCACCAAACAACTTTTACATAGATTTAATGAAAAGTCTTTACAAAATTAGGCTGTGCAAACAGTACTTTGTTGCCTTCCACAGTAAAATAAAAACATACTCATGCTTAAAGAACTGCAAAAAAATTTGAAGGCTTCAGGATATAGTGGGCTGCAAAACAACCCATGATGCCTCTGAGAGGAAATACTTTTATTTCTTTAAATAAGTATAAGAATGAACAATGCCATATAGCCATGAAATTATGAATAGAAATTGCAGAAAATTATGATGTGAGTATATGCATTTGTTGGTGTTGACTCAGAGAGGTCTTTTGGCTCTTCAGTGGCTCACAGCTGGAAAACGTTTAGAGATAGGGAGCCTTGTTAGCCTGTTATTAGTTTCTCCTTATCATGTCTCATGGGTAACATCAAAAATACAATATAGCTTTATTCCCTTTTGTCACTCCATCAGATTTCCATTTAAACTTCCATCCTACCATGAGCTTTGAAACAGAGCCTTGGTTTGCATCTTCTCTTCTACCATGGCAGAAGCTGTAAGAAACATCACAAAAACACAAACATAGGTTTGAATTATGACCATTTTTAGATGATTCAATTAGCCGCTAATAGGTGTTCACAGTGGTATGTTGTAATGGGAAGTCAGGTTGTAGTTAATGGTTACCATAAGTTAGAACGGTGTTAAAAACAGCCGTCCTGTTTGGCTCAGCCATACAATCAGAGCTCTGTCTTTAGAAGTTAGCGTGGTATATTGAACAGGCGGGAACTTGGGCTTTTGCTGGTAATTTTATTGCTTTCCCTCTAGTGCTCAGTCAACATGAATAGGAATGGCTCTGCGGAACTGTGCAAAGAAGAGCCCTATTAACCCTCGACAATCCTCCGGAGGAATTTTGCATCCCTGTAGGGTGCTTGTTACTGCAATTATGTTTTCCATTATGGATTTTCCCTGGAATGTGCAACCCGCATACAAAAAAAAATCAGATAGCTGGGAGTATGACTTAGTTCATCACAAGCATGAAGAATGAACCCGTTGATGGCTTAGAACATTAAAGTGCGGGTCACCACAGTAGAAAGTTAGAGGAATGGAAAAGAGACTCGTCATCTGATCTTTCCATCGGTGCTACATTTCAGAGATAATTTCACTATTCTGTCCAAACACGTGCTACCGTGTTACAGAATGTTCTGCCTTAGTCAGGATATTAAGTGACATGTGATTATGAAAGGAAAGGATATTACATGAAAAACACACAGTGCGGAGACAAGCCAAATACACAGCGGCATTAACCATTGCAGGCACATTCGCCTATCAGCGTGTGTAAATATAGCGGGGGCGTGTCTTGCAATATGTCTGGTATGTGAATCTGCTGATCCTANTTTTTTTTTTTTTTTGCATTACAACAGCATCTCAAGATCTTAATTAAGGCTCTGCTGAGCTTATTGCTGTACACGTACAGCAAAAGGCAGGCACGGCCCCAAAGAACTTCCAGCCTATCCAGATGGCATCAATGAATACAGAGAGAGACAGAAGCAAAAGTTAAAACTTAGCCAAGGATTTTCTGAGCTGAAAGCGGGGTCCTCAGCTCTGAGTGAGGTACCTGACCTCCACAGAAAGAATAAGGTGCTTAAGACACGGAATCGCAGCAGCTAACGTACTAAACACCATGCCAGCTTCCCCATGTGGGGAAGGTTTATTCCTCAGACTGTCCTCTTTCACCAGGCAGGACTCAAAGACCAGAAGCCTTTCTCAGAATCAAATATCAAAACCCTTTCCCTAGACAACAGCTCCAGCTGAAGCTAGGGGACAAGTGTGCATGCCCTACCACTGCTTGGGGACCTCTGAACTTGTGTCTCTCAAACAAGCACCCCACGATGAGAGGGCATCTTCAGGAGATGAGAAGTAGTGATGTCTCTCAGCCCAGCTAGTGCATTTCACCCAGGACAGCATCATGGAGAAGACTTGGAGAGCAAACAGAAAGGAGACTGGAAGCTCTAGCTTCCCAACACAGCTCTGCTCATCCTCCCTTGCTCCAGACATCCTTCCTACCTACATCCCATTACTGGAGTAGAGTCCTTGGTGCAGAAAATCAGTGAAGGGTCCTACAAACTGGAAAACATGGCTATTGAAATAAAAAGTTAGTGAGTAAATCTGCCCGAGGCGGGAGGGGGAAGGCTGAGCAATGTGCCTCAGAGGCAATTTAACAGGGAGGGGCTAGGCCTAATTAATCTCTAGGATGAGGAGGTGGGTCAAGCGACAAGTGTACTGCTGAGCATGCCTCAGGCTGAGTGTCTCTTTCAACACCTGCTTTATTAGTACTCTGAGAGCGGTGGCACTGTGTATGGGGAAAGACTGGGTTTGGGGTGTGGTGGTGCTCCTCTCCTCTTCCTTCCTTAAGCAAAGATGTCCCATGCAGGCAGACCAGGGTAGCTCTTCACCTTGAGAGGCAACCATGGCAGGGGAAAGAGAAAAAAGCTCTTAAGCTCTGGACCACAATCATGACATTCAAAGCCGAAGGATGGGTTGCATTGCTAGCTTTAAGTCAATGAGGCTTTGCCACAAAATAACCTGAGACAAGATTGTCTTCTTCCAATAAAAAACATAGGTTTGAGATGCATGCTTTTAGAAAGGTGCTGACCTTTCCCTAATATGCCATAACAAGGCTTTTGCAGCTGCAAATTTAGTTGCTCTTTCTGCTGGCTCTGCTTGGTTGGGTCAGCGTTTTGGGCATGAACAAGCTATGTGCATGCAAACTTGCTTGCCTTTTGATTAAGAGGGAAAGCTGGTCTGGTTGTATCCTCAGGCCCTTTGAGTGACAGAAAGAAGTGAGGTAAAACTGAAACCGCAGCAAAGCTCAAAGGAGCAAACGGTTACTGCGAAGACCCTTGCCCACATAAAGAAATGGGAGCAGCTGACAGATTGTTCAGCTCACTCACTGATCCTGCTGCGAGACTGCTTCTTTCTAAATTTTGTTTTTATGTGGGGGTTTAAGGGCTTGTTGCCTCATCTCTATGTCACTTAATATGACTTTAGTCTTAAAGATTTGGAAATGCTGTTGTAACTTTTAGGGCTGGTCAAAACACAGGGCAGCCTGGAAGGACCTCATGAATGCATTTGGAAATGTTTGGAGCAAAGCCTAAGGAGGTAGCTTAGCTCTGTGAATGTTGAGAGAACCACTTACAGTTCAGCAAGCTCCACAAGTGGTTTCAAGGGGATTATTTAAAAAATTGAGAAGGTTCAGTGGAAAGTTTCAGAAGCAACTGAAAGAGTGAAAGGAAATAAACCCTCCCCATCATGACAGCCAAAGTTGTGAGGGGAATTCTCCTTATTTGGCTTTCAAACAAGTCACCTGTCTCAGGCTAAAGATACACCAGTAGGATCAATGATGAAATGGGCATAGTGCTCCAGTTCTGTAGACATAGGTGTAACGACAATGTGCTGTTGTCCAGGAGCTGAAGCTAAGCACCGTCAGACTGAAAACCAGGTGCCTATTTTTAATAGTGAGGGTAATTAACCATTGGAACAACTTACTAAGGATTGTGGTAGATTTTCCATGATTGCATGTTTATTGTGGTTGTTGTTCAACCACAACTATTGAACTTCAAGCATAATCTTATAGTCTACCTTGTTCTAGATGTCAGATGAAAAGAACTCAGTAAGTCCCTTTGGCCTTAACATCCAAGCATTTGTGTAGGATGGGGAAGTTTATTTCTGCATCCTAGCACAACAGCCACAGGCACTGACATGGCTGCTGCTGCTGTTATGGAAAGGGAAGCTTTGTGAGGGGTTGAGTCTCCAGGTACACCAGCTCAAATCCAAACAGGCTAAGTCTGAGAGGGACTTTACTGAGCGTGGTGTTGAAATGTAGGCAGACTGCATCCAGACTGTATTCCTGGATGAATGTGCTACCTGCAAGCTGGAGCTGACTAACCCAGATGGCAAAAGAGACTCCTCGGTCCTTGGAGAGTCAGTTTGGTTTGGAAGATAGTTGAAAGAAGGAGTAAAGTCATCAGAAGTGTAGTCAGCTTCACACTGCACTCTGCTTCTGTTGCTGAAATGAAGCTGCACAGCTGCTGACAGGCAGAATGGGACACTGAAGGCTTTGATCAAAAAACAACTCCATGTTTGGGTTCCACCCCTTTCGACTTGGTAGCAGTCAGGAACACTCCTAAAGGCACCTAGGCAGCAAATTTCTGCATGGCTTGTCTTTCTGAGACACAGTCTCATTTACTGTTTTCTAAGGAGAACCCTTTACGTTTCTGACAGCCTTTGAGAGTGCTGGAGGGTGACTTGGGACTATGGCCCTCATTTTGCTGTCTCATTTTACATGCACACAATACCTCAGAGAGGTAATATTTGAAAGGAAAAATGGTGCAAAGTCTTTGAAAGCACAGCTGCAGAAAATTTTTATCTTACAGCTCAAATCTGCCTTTGAAGGCAGAAACCTCCACTGTGTGAGCAGCATCTAATGCTTCCCTTCAGCTGACCACAGCATGGAGGAAGAGGTTGTGGACAATATTATAGTCACGTCGGTCTGCCTGCAACAGCAACAGAGGATGCATGCTTCTGTGAAAGCCTTCATCTGCCCAGCTCCCTTCCCTTTTAAGACACATTTCTCGGTGACAATCTTGGCATGCTGTAGGGCAGCGGTAGCAGAGTGGAGGTCAGTGAAGTGAAGCAAACAAGCCCGCACACATCCGTGCTCAGCAAACCGCCTGCTGGGGCTTGAGGTGGAGACCCGCAGAGGGCTGGGCTGCTGACGATTCCCTGCGTGATTCTGCTGCGTTACCTGGAGCCGGAGTCCCAAATTGACGGCGGGGCGAGTGGCTTGTCTCAGCACTGGAGACTCTGAGCGTGAATTCTACAGGCTTCTGTACCTTGGGGGTTGTATCAAGAAGTGGGACAGCTGGAAAAGGAATCGGAGCAAAAATGTTCTAATGAAAATAGTTGTGCTCCTGAGGATGTTAAATCTTCTCATAATCATTTATGAAATCAAAGACTGACTTCCTCTCTAAGTGGGAAGTTGCTTCTACCAGATGGGGGTGGGAAACAGGGGACTGAACCTGATTAAAAAAAGATCACCATTAAATGTCATTCTTCAGGAGAGAGACCTGCTGAAATGAAAGAGATTTATGTGTGAGATTTAAAGTGTCCATGGTGTGGGAAGACTACACCAGAAGGAAAGTTTGTTTGATAATTACACTGGGAATACAGGAAGGAAAGCCTAATTCCTGTGCTGTAAGGGAGGCACGGGTTGACAAGTAGAAGAGAAGTGCAGGAATCCACATATGATTATTTATTAAGGAGACCCATCTAGGTGTGTATGGCCGCGCGCAGTACAGCGCAAGAGAAACATGTGGAGATGTAGAGCACAAATTCCTCGTGCCTACAGGGAGGTAAGAGGAAAGACTGATCATGTGCGATTAGATACCGAATGCTGGCTCTCAGGAAACAGGGGGTCAGTTCCTGCCTTGGCTGCAGACTTCCTAGGGCTAGACATTTAATATCTTTGGTCCTGGTTTCCCATCTGTAAAATGGGAATAACATTTCTTTCAGCCTTATTTGTTCAGGTTGTAAGATCGAGAAGACAGGTCTCTCTCTTCCACTGCATGCATATGCAGTGCCTGGCATGATGGGGGCCCCAAAACTCCTTTGAGCTGCTAGGTGCTTTGCTGCCGAAACCAGCATGAAAAGGGAGAGGAAGAGACTGGAAATCTAGCTAGGTCATCCAGAGAGCCTTTGTCACCAGCAAGGCAGACAGCTGTGTCCCTGACAAGGAGAGGCATGGAAGAAGATGGGAGTTGAAGACAGGGAGATGATGAAAGGTCAGGATGGGGAAGAAGCTGAAGCTGAAGGGTGCATCTTCCACAATCACTGGGAGTGTGTTTTGAGGGAGATTATGACAATCTGAAGTCAGCACTTGCAAACAAACCTCAGCAATAGCTGCATTGGCACAGCTCTCATGCAACCCAGGTCACTTATTAGCAATATTACTCTTATTACCAATACTGCTAATATTAGCAACAACAGGGATGGGATTGCATACTATAAGAAGCAAGGAGAATGCAGACAGTGTTCACCATTAGGAAAGGGCTTAGGGCTAGGTTCAGCATGGCTGTGCTGCCATGACTCTTCTCTCTCACATGACCCTTACTGTCACAGAAGTAGTGCTCCAGGGCACCAGGACAGTGAGGCAGAATGAAGTCCAGCAGGTGCCTGGGACGAGAGGCTTTTCCTATCCACATACAGACCAGAGAGGACTTGTCATGGTCAGGTGTCTTGTGATGTTTCCAGATTAGGCTTGATCTATGTCATTGTGGAGTTGGCAGCTTCAAAGGGGAGTTATGTGATACTCCTGTGTGGAAAGATCAGTGAGGTTCAGATGGAAAGGAAAAGAGTTAACAACAGAGCTGCTCCTGGCATGTCTGGACTGCTGTTCTTAACAGTGAGGGCTTCTCATGGTGCTTGTGGATGGACAGCAGCCTCAGTCTTACATCGGTGCATGGTCATAGAAAGTGAGCAACCCACTTTAGTCTATGCTCTAAACTCCGAACCTGAGAATGGCCTGCCTAGCAGAGCTCTGTCAATGCCCAGGGGTTTGTCTGACACAAGAGACGGACCCCTCTCTGCCAGGGGAATGTTGGTGATGTTGTTTCTAATTTGTCTAAAAACCTGTGTACAACAGCTCCTCTAGATCTCAGTTCAGAAATCAAATACACCTTCCACTTAGAGGGAAAAAAAAACCCCTTTCAAAAAAAAAAAAAAGAAAAAAAATTATTGCTTGAATATTCCAGGAGTTGCTTTTTTACCTTCCTCCTCCCCCACCTAAAGACCTGCCTAGTTATGAGTTTGAGAGTCTCAGGACTTGTCTACACAGGGAAATTTATCGGCCTAATTATGCCGGCATAATTAGGCCGATAAATTTGCCTGTGTATACAAGCCTTAATTTTAAAAGCTCCATTGTCTCTGAGAGCAAGCCTAGTGAGCAGTTGTATTTTAGGCCCCTGAACTGTGCTTGCCAGCTGTGGGCTGACTGCCGAAGTCTTTGACCGAGTTTCCTCATTTCAAAGCAGTGGGGTTCTTTGGATGCTAAAAGCCTGTATTAAGTTAAACAGGAAGGTATCAAAAGAGTCATATTTTGCTGAAGCGACTTGCGGGTTTTTTCTGAAATGTATTGACAAGGGAATATAGGTCACTGCTGCCTCCTGCTTGGTGGAATGTCAAACCTGCTCCTGTCTGCATCTCTCTCTCTCTCTGGGCACTGGCTTGCCCACGCAACTGGCACCATTAGCAGAGATTCCCCTTTAGGTAAGGGATGGAAAACGTGTGGGTTTGAGGGTGAATACTCAAAGATCGGTTCTTCCTATGGCATAGGTGCACAGAAGAGGTGATTCTTGTAGTCACAGAGATACGTGCAGCACATCAGTTTTGGTTTGTATCATACACCTGTTTTTCTGTGCAATCACAGAATCACTGACACAGAGGTAGAAAAGTGCTGGGCAATTTTAGAGAAGAAAAATGTGTATATAATTGTGTAGCTGATTAGTGAGCCACTTTCTCACTGTGGCTGTATACAAAGTGTCTGCACATCCAGTTAGCTAGAGACCTGTAAAGCTGCAGACATTTACGAAGTGAACACACAGAGGGGTCTTGTGGCTCAAGCATGGTTCCTTCTCCACATTGATTTAAAAAGGTGAAAACCCGAAAGAGTTATACTCTGTTACAAAGGAGTTGGCTGAAATAATAACTGTCCCCTTCCCCAAAACAGGCATTGTCCAAAATAAAGGGTTGAGCTGGCTTCAATGTGCCAAGGAGTTTTGCTCCTAAAAAGTGATGAACATTTAAAATTGTCCTGATAAAAGTGTGGAGGAAGAACCTTGGAGCAAAGGTCTGACCTGAAACGGGCCTGAATTTGTGAGTGGTGATCCACACGCTTCCGTTTAATTTCCAGTGTAGGAGATGCTTGGGTGTATTCATGTGCATGTGGAATTACAGGATGTCACCAAGAGACTTGAATGTTGAAGCCCAGGGCCCATGTGACATTTGCCTCTATCCTCAGTTTGGAGAACTTTGTTGAATGGCTGCTCTATTTTCTTCTTACTGGAGAGGTCTCCTGAATTCCTGGGGACAAATCTGGATTTAACAGCTAATTAGAGGAGCTTTTTTTTTTTAAAAAAAAACTATTTCTAAGCCCACTTAGCCCGATTTTCTTTGTGTTAGGATAAAGCTTTGGGGCCTGATCATGCTGCAGAAAGAGGGATTTAGGGAGGAGCAACCTGGAGTCCTGCTGGGCTGAGTTGGGCAACAGTGCAAGTCAGGCCACATGCAGGTGGGAGGAAGAAGGGGAGCACGTCGCAGTTTCACCTTGGGGCTCCTCCAAATCACACCAACAGGCCTGTGTTGACTGTCCTTCCATTTTGCAGGAGTAGGTATTTTCACCTTTTTTCCAGGGCTGAAAGCATGATCTTGGCCCATAGGGGGGAAAGTGGGGTACTGATCCCCCAACCAGTCATGCATGGACACATTTTGTCACAGAAGCAAGTAGCTGCATGAGCTGCAGACCCAGTGAAACTGCGTCCCCCATGGATTTGTGTCTTTAGGGTCTACTCTGGTCTTGCAAGAGTGGAACTGATCCCGCTGCCTTTCCTACACTTGTGTTGCCAATTATCTCTATTGGGATGTTTGTTTTCATGGAGCTCGTGGGAACTTTGTGTCTCAGAGGTATTCGCTCCTCTGTCAAACTTGGTTGAAATTGGAAGACGGGTTGAAAAATTATCAGGGAGACACAGGCGCCCATGCCTTAAACGTATAGCCTGTGTGCATGATTCATCCAATTAATTTTTATACGTGGTGCTGAAAGATCTCGTTGAGGAGCAGATCCAGATAGTTCGCAAAATGTCCGGGTGAGAGCAACAGGACAAGTGGAAGATGAGAAACAACACGTCGTTGTGGCAGACAGGCGTAGGAGGGGCACGAAGTAGCGGTGGGATGATGAGGATGGCCATTAATGTGATTGTCTCAACAGGAAGCGCGTCCTCAGTGCCCAGGAATTTGAGAGCTTTGGGGACGCCTGCTTTTGGAACAAAATATGTTTTGCTACTGACAGGAGAGAGTGCGTGCTTTTTGGAGTCCCATTCATCTTCCCGGCACGAGAAACCATTTCGTAAAGGAAAGAGATTACCTAATTGCGCTTTGGCGTTTTCCTTTGTCCGCTTATCTCACATTTCCTCGCCATTGATGGATAGGTAAAATCTTCCAGTCGTGACGGTATGGAGCCCTACGTATGTGGGTTGGTATGCAGAGCTGATACAACACGAGTTCGCCGCGCTTGGGTGACGTTAACGTGCATTAATGACAGAAGGGTCTAGAGGCAAGGTGCAACGCAACCTTCTTTCACATGTGAAGGGTGCTGAATGGAAGTTTTGAGATTTTTCAGCATTTAGAAGATCCTCCTTCCCAACTATCGCAGACTGAGAACTAAATAAGATCCCGTTAATGATCTTTGGTTAAAAACTTTTTCCTGCTTAATTGTTAGTCATCTTTGTCTTATCTTTTTTTGTTTGTTTAAAACTCTGTAACTGTAATCTGTGCAAAGCTGCATAAAGTAAGAATCCTGGAAGGACTAAAGGTTATCATGTTTGCCAGCTTCTTATAAACCTAATGCAAGTAACTTAGCTTGCTTTTTTCTTTTTCTTTTAAAATTATATATTTATTTATTAGCAGATCTGGGAGGGGGAAGGAACACCGTGCTTTCAGATATGACAGCAGAATATTAAATATGCAGCTTTGCCATAAAACTTTGTGGTGAAATAGAACCACTTGTCAAGGCATTTAGTTTATTCTTATTATTCCTCATTCATATTCCTACACCAGTTAGGTGCCCGACACAAATCAGGGTTCTTTTGTGCTACGTACAGTATAAATGCACAGTGAGATACAGCTCTGGGGCCAAACACATTACAGTATAAACACCCTGGAAATAATTGGCAATAATCAGAGAACTGATGCGCAGTCTTCAAGTCCCTGCTCTTTTACTCTGTGGTGGCTTTGGTGACAATCCTTCCCCAGATAATTCCAGAAGTAGGATTAGAGTATTGGCGTACTGGTGTTTTACCAGAGAAGTGCTTCTAAATTTTAAGTTCAAGAAGATCCCAGTAGTATTTTACTTATTTGCTTATATCTTTGACTTTATTATTTATTTATATCTTTTACTATGTTGGTACAATAGAGAGTTTTACCTGTTTTCTAGATGGAATAACATCCAAGATAATTTGCTCTTTGAAAAGTATATAAAAAACAGTGAGTTTCTGTGTTTGGGTTGCATAGGGTTCAAGGCTGTTGATGGTGTTGGGCTGAGAAATTAATTTTGTGAATCTTTTACACATTGTAACTTATACACCAAGAGCTCCTTTTCTGACAGTATTTTTGCAATGAATCAGTACTAAAACTCATAGGACATCCTGGGGATTTTACTAAACTTTCGCAAACATTAAGTCTCATGAAAAATTTAATGGATTGTGTGATCTCGTATTTGATAGCATGCCCTGGGACTTTTTTTAAGCCCTCTACAGCAGTCTAATAATTTTAACCCCATTTCAATAATGTTATATATTTACTTTTCCAAGCAAAATGTGCTGTTCCCTATAAAGTGTCTGTAAAAATTTACATCTGTTAATTTAAACTAGTTTAAAGTTACAGTTTTACTCCAGTTAGATGGTTTTCTAATAATGTGATTATTTCTTGATAATTGTATTTGAAAGAAGAGTTGAAACAGTTAAAACACCATTCCTAGTGATCTTCTGGAAAAAGTAAGTATAACGAAAAATGGTGCATGTTCCTTATTGTCATACCGTACAACCTGGCTGTATTTTTGGTGCTTTTCCACTAGTTTGTAGCTAATACTGTTCCTCACCGAACATCTGCACCCTGCTTTTTCCTCGTGGATGCAAATGTTGTTTTATTTTGTTTTGTTTTGTTCTATTTTGTCATCTGCAGCATTTCCCCTCCATCTACACAGCTTTTCACTGCAGTTGATGTGTCACATAACTTCTCTTACGAGTCTCCCAAAGTCCTGGGGGTCAGGCTGCAAAGTGAAAAATGCAGAGATCTAGGAATGGCTCAGCCAGCTGAAAGTTACGGGAAGGGAAAGGCTCCAGTTTCACTGAAGGAAAAAAAAAATAAAAAGAAGGAGAAGAAGAATGGCTCCTTTCAATGCAGACGGAGGCAGTCTGGCTGAGACTCAGTGAGGTTTAAAAATCCAAGAGGTCCAATAACTGAAAATCTGTATAGATTCAAAGCAATATTTTAAATACCGCACAAGTGCAGATAAAAAAAAAAAAAAGTGTGTGATGGTTTTTCCATCCTCTTGGTGCACATAGCCAACCACGTTCCAAAACCAGGCAGTATATCTTTCCCCAAAACCCTGAGCATATGCGGCTAAGTCCAGTCCCTGTCATCAAGGGATGTGGGTGAAGAGCTCCTGTTGAAGTAACTCCTTGTCAGTGGGCTGGGGATGATGGCCATTTGCTCCCAAGTAAAAGCCCCCAAGATGTTGTTCTTGTTATTTTGTTGAAATACGAGTGTTGCTGTTATGAAACGTGTGCTGCGCGAGGGATCCCGCGGGGAGCTGGCCATTAGCATCTCCAGTGGAGTTAACTTCTGCTCCAGTTCGCGATTTCACAACAAACAACATAAAAATCCAGGTGGGCCTGTGGTGTCTGGAGCACCTGGTTGTGGGTTTGTACCAAGAAGCTGACTCTCCTCCTTTCTCTTTATCCCTCCCCTGCTCTTTGGGTGTCTCACTGTTTGCCTGCCTTTCTCTCCTTCTCCTGCTCTTACTCACTGTTCCAGATCTTCCCGTCATCCCAGACAAGCTCCGAAGTCTTGTATGAAAATGTAGGGAGAGGGAAAGAGATCAGTGAATAAAGCACTGAGTACTTACCTCTTAGAGCCTGTTATACTGTCAGCTCAAAGTTAAAATGCAATAAATCTGGTGGTCTCACGTTGGTCCCCGGTGTGCTGCAGTCCACCTCATAAAACTACTACATAATTAAGTACAGTGCAGTACAATTGGCAGCCTCTGCTCAGCCCAGGCCTAGCAGTGAGCATATAAACCTGCTCCCGGTCCCTGAAGGTGGAGGCTGGAGGTGATGGAGAGGTGGGAGACGGCTCCAGCTGCCAGCACAGACCTCCTGCCTTCCTGTGAGGACAGGGGAGCTCGGTGTTCCCAGTGCTGATACACCCTGGGAGAGCAAATATTTAAAGAAAGAAAAGATGAGACTTGGCAGTGCAGGTGATGCCTGCAGAGGAAGGGTAGCAGCCTGACAAAAGTGGCGTGGCAATGACAAATGGGGTTACTTTGTGCTGGCTTGGGGTGACCTGATAGGGTGAACCTGCAGTGGTGAGCAGCCACCTCGAGCAGACAAACAGCAGCATGGGAGGTCTTTGTGGAGAGCGGAAGGGTGCTGGCACAGGACTTTCTGGGGTGGTCAGTCCTGCTGCCTGCATATGTGGGTACGGTGGGATGTCTAGTGCTGCTGTTGCTTCAAAGCAGAGGGGTGGCCCTGGGTCCTGAGGGGGTCAGGAAAGCACCTGCCACGGATGCTGAAGCATCCCCCAGGAGCAAAGGCGGAGGGGGGGTGGTATGTGCAGAATAGGCAGACCAGCTAACAGAGCTCCAACTTGTATCTTTTGAGTTTTCTTTGCTGACAGAAATTTCTGAATATTAGGAACTTAATATTCTGTGAAGTAAGCAGGGATGGGAGGATTGGCGCGATGCTGTACTGCCCAGGCTGCCTGAAGCCCCACACACGCTCTGTGCCTGGGGTATCCTGTGCGCTCAGCAGAGCAGCCAGGGCTTGCAAAACGTCCCTGTTACCGACTTAACACCCAACTTTCCTCTTGAACAGAAGAACCCCCGCGACTGTGCAGGGCAGAGGTGCGTGTTGCTTTCTGGCAGCGAATTAAATCCCCTTTTCAACAAAAAAAAAAACCTAAGGGAGACCAAGAGGAGCGTTGGATCCCTACTCGGGCAGGGTGGCTGCAGCAGCAGCAGCACCGGCCCTATCCTGCTGGTGCCCTCTAGTGCTTTGCTCCCTGGCTGCAGCCGCCTCGCCCGAAGGCTGCCCGGGAGGGAGGAAATTACTTTTGAGCCGTATCTGCACGCTTTGGGGAAGCAGAGGCAAGGGGTGGGGGGGTGGGGGCGCGGTGGAGAGGAGTCCCTGAAGACGAATAACTCCCAGTTTTTGTTCGTGTTCGTGGCGCTGCTGTTTTTCCCCCCGCTGTCGCTTCACAGCCTGATGTGTGCAGATGTGTACTCTGCCCGTGCCTGTGTTTACACAGTGATGCGGCTGTTTTGGGGAAGGGCTGGTTTTATTTTACACACCTGCACCGTGTGGCTAGCTGATCCCACTCTGCTTCATGCCTCCGGTGAATTTCATTTTCTAGGCTATAAGTTTTCACAGAATCAAACTGACTGAGTTAGGAAGGGACATCTGGAGGCCATCTACTCCAACCCTTCTACTCAAGAAGAACCATGTAGAGACAGTTGCCCACAACTGTGGTCATTTTTTTTTTTTTTTTAATATCTCCAAGGATGGAGATTCCAGAGTCTTGATGTTTTGGTCCTCAGTCACCCTCACAGAAAAAAAGTGTTTCTTCATGTTCAGAAAGAAATCCCTCTGTTTCTGTTTGTGTCCAGTGTCCTTGTTCCTGTCACTGGGCACCACTGGAAAGAACCTGGCTCCATCCTCTTTGCACCCTCCCTTCAGATATTTATACACATTGATGAGATTCCCCCAAGTCTGCTCTTCTCCAGGCTGAACATAAGTAGACTTGGTTGTTTCATGAAAGTAAGTTCTGGAAAGAGTCACTGCTAGAAGTTAGGTACCTGAAACAGTTTGGTTGGGCTTGATGTGTAAATTCCCCATCCTGTGATGTGAAACAAATGGCCCCAAATAAAATACAACTCTAAAAGCTCATCATACTGCAGGACTGACCTGATCTACCCATGACTGCAAACCTACAACAGACTTCATGAGGAGACATCATTTCACTGTAGATGGGGCTGGCCCAAACACCAAATTTAAAAATGCCCTAAGGCTGAGATGTTCAAGATCTGCACTGAGAGTCAGCTCCAAAATGTATTCCAAGATATCATACTGGGGGCAGGACATTGGCCTTCCAATTCTTTCCATTTTTATCCTGAATTTTTAAAGGAGGAGACCAAAGTTACCAAGCTGTTTGTCCAGAAAGCAAACTTTTTGGTCAAAGACACCTTTGGTATTTGGGGAAAAATATTTTTAATTGTCAAATGGTGGATTTCAGCTGCAAAGCTCACTGAAGTCCTCTTCTGTTAGTTTGTCTCACAGAGGACAAGTTGCCTGGGTTGTGCTTTGACCAGATCCTGACAATGGACTGTCTATATGCAACATCCATCTCTAGTACCATTAGTATAATGAGTTTTCACTAAATGATCCTACTCTCGTAAGCCTTCCCGTGAGCTGGAGCACAACTTCAAGTTCTGTTCTGAGTGAATGGTGGGAGCAGCAGGGGTTGTGTGGTGCTTGCAGGGACACTGTGCAGAGTGACACCAACTCATGCCAGCAGCCCTTGCTTCTTCACAGTACTTTCTGGCACCACCTCGACCTCTTCCCACTGCCAGAGGGGTTGCATTTCAACACAAGCATGGTGGGCTGCAGCACCAGGACTCTTCTTCGGCATGGGGCTGTTCTGGCACTGGCAGGAGCCTCATGGTCTCGTCGTGAGAGCTGCCTGTTTGGATGAACCCTGGAGCTACACCTGGATGGAGTGACATGGTGGAGGTACCTTTGGAGTTGGCTTTGTGTCAGCTTAGACATGCACTAAGCTTGATTATAGCAATCAAAATCAAGTCACAGTACCAGCGTACAGTGTTTCCTGGCCAAATTACAACACCTTTATGCAGTTCTTGTGTGAGATAATCAGACTCAGGCTGCTGAAGCAAAGCTGCCTGCTGTCAAGCCACAGCACTGTCACAATTTGGGACTAGAACTAAGGCCCCTCTTGGTGCCTCAGGCCCTTTTGATAGAATAGAGCAACTTTAGTCCGTGTCAGAAGACGACAGACTTTGCCCTGTACAAGTGCCTGCTTTGGGATCTCTTATAGTAGAGGGTGCCCCAGGAAGCCAAGGGCCAGGTGCCCCTTGGCCCCAGTAACCCCTCCCTGGTAGCATGGTCTGAGCAAGAGGCAGCTGTGGTTTATGTCAGAAGTTAGCCCTGGCATCCAAGATAAAATTATAATGTGCATACCTCTGGCCTGTGTGGATGCACAGAGGCTGGACTGAGAAATCCAATCAGGTTTCTGAGCTCATCTACATTACAGATGAATGTAAAGATTTTGGGCTAAAGTGCAACACCTATTTACTGTGCTTGTGGGCGCTTCAATTTTGGGAGATGGCTCCTTGTTCTGGTTAGTGTAGTCTGCTCTCAGATAGGATTCCTCAGCTGTTCCTCCTGAACAAAACCCTGTAGAGAAATGCCCTTGAGACATCAGTTCCTGCTCTCCTATCCTCTGTGGGACTACAGATCAGTTATGGATATACAGAGCCGACACCACTAGCCTGTAATTACCAGGAATAATCTCACATTGGGCCACAGTAAGAGAACACTCCCTGTAACAGGTCTAAAAAGTTATCTGGGGGTAGGGGGTGGCCGAGTTTCCCTGTGATCCAGACCTTTTAAAGTTTGACTCTACACAAAGAACTCAGTTAACCATTCACTTCTAGTGTAGCCATTTCATTCCTACTTTTCTTATTCATTCTGGGCTTTTTCTGGAAAACACCTCTGAAATGGTAGTTGCCACTGAGACAAACAAGAGCCCATTCAGTTGGTGGGAGATACAGGCAAGAGAGGCAAGCAATTTTTAAAAACAGGTTTAAAAGACATTCCATATTTCCCTTCCCATTTGGTAGATGTCCATCTGGCTACCAAATAAATCACAACCTCTCTGAGCTGTTGTCCAAGAAATTTGTCTCACCCAGAGGTGAGGGCGAGGAGTTGGTGCTGGCAGATGGGTACCTGCCTCCCACACATGGGTGGTGGAGCCCAACACCTCTGCTGCCCTAAAAGCCAGGCTTTTTAACCCACAGCCAAGGATTAAAAACTCCAGCAGCCAGGCAGAGAGGGAGGGGGACCATCTTAATGTTGTCACGCTGGTTACTGGAGTTTTAATGCTTAACTCTGGATTTCCTACTTCATTGGGCTGTTTTGGGTTTGTTGAGGGGTTTGGGGTTTTTTTTTTGGTGGGGCTCTCTCACGATGTTAGCATTCTTGTAATACGTGCTTCGTTGTGTGAATGCTGCCACACTGTCAGCTCGACACCAGAACGCCATAAATCTGGTGGTCTCGTGCCTGTCCCCCATGTGCTGCAGCCCACCTCGTAAAACTACTACTTAATGAAGTAGAGCGCAGTGCAATTGGCAGCCGCTGCTCAGCAGCGAGGGCTGAGCACATAAACGCAGGCCTGCCAGGCCTGTGCCGGGAGGTGCGGCCAGGGACCTTCCGCTGCTGGAATGGGGAGAAATTTCCAAGTCGAAGTGACTGAGAAATCTCTTTCAAAGTGGAGAAAAATGCTTTATACATGGTTAAAAACCCCCCTACCCCTCTAATCAGAGGCCAGCGTTTCTGGGCCTGCTGGGGTGAGGACACCTTTCTTTGACTAAAAGACTGCATGCGCTCAGAAAAGCTTGAGAATTAATTACGATGGATTTGGGAAATGAAAATGAAAGAAAGTTAATAAATTGTTAGTACACAATGAAAGCAATACCTTAAGGTTACCCAGTGGCCTTGCTTCCATCTATCTCACTCACAGTAAGTAAGAGATCATTAAAATTTATATTTTAATTTACTGTAGACCCAATATTTGAAGGAACTTTACAAGCACTAGAGTTTTGTTTCTCCTACTGCTATTAATTCTTTCTTTTTTTCAAGTGTGCAGGCTGAGTGTTGGAGAAGTTAAATGTTTGCAGGTTACAGAGCAAACTGTGGGTAGAGCTTCAGTCTTGACCCCTTACTGATGCTCTAACCTAGTAAAATGCCTTTATTGTTGACCTACAAATTATAAGTATTTTAATTAGAGCATTCCCCCTTGCCTCCCTTCAGCACATTTTTCCTTCCACCTCAACAGTGGGGCATCACATCATGGTGATGGCAGTATTCTCTCTTACATCTGCTTATAATAAATCTCTGTCGTCTCTTTTCTACAGGGAGGAAGTTACGCTTGCTTCCCGCCTGCTCTCCTCACAAGTCAGTTTAGATCCATCCAGATGCCATTCAAGAGAGGCAGGCAGGACCTGTGCAAGCTCAGAGCAGCCTGGGTTGGAGCTGGCAAAGCCTGGTGGGCTTGAAGCAGAGCTGGAGAGTGTACTGGTCTTTGCAAGGGGCCCTGTTGACTGGCTTTGTGTACAAGAAATCGTAGGCGTCCGGAATTCATCTGGATATTTAGAACCCTGCATTTGGAGGCCAAATTTAGAGCTGTAGCTTTTGTCTGAGCACTACCATTATTTGAATAAAACCATTGCTACTATTAAAATAGTAAGATCTGAATAGTTGTGAAATGGACTTTTTCTTTGCTTTTTAGTGATATACAAAGTATGAATAACCACAGACATGTGATGCTCACCACAAGCTTTTTTCCAGGCCCTGAAGTCCTGCATCCTCTCAAGTCAGGACTACTGTGCTCCCGGTGTTTGTGCCATGTCCATCCTTGCAGGTTCTGAGCTGTAGCCACCTGTGAAAATCAAGAGCAAACAGCGAGGGAAGCCAAGGGTCATCAAACTGGAGAAAGCATTGGCTGAACTTCCAGACCCTGGGTCTGAGGCAGCGGATGCAACGTAGGAATTGTGTCCTGCTGTCATCTCAGCTTCTTTTCCAGACCCTTTTCCGTTCACATGAAAGTCCTTCTGAGTCAATGGAGATTTTGCTATAACAACAACTGAGTAATTCCCAAAGTTGCTGGCATGAGAATTTTATTTAGTTACAGGTTTATTCTTTGCAAGGTCTCCAAGGAAGGCAATTGTTTTCTTCTGTCTGATGTTAGAGGTGGAGATCTAGGGACAGGTTGTGGATTTCCTCCGCCTTCTGGTCTTGGTGGTTGAGGTAGAGATCAAGGCTGTTGTTTTCTTTTCACTCTAGTTTCTGTGCAAATGCATCCAGAGCTTATTGAGTAAACAAAAAACTTTAGTTTCCAGTGCTGTTCAAATGGATGCTTTTCAAAACAACCTACACCAGTAGAAGCAAAAAAAAAAAAAAACCTGGTATGGGTACAGTTGTAGATGTCTACAAAACCAAAGGGAAACAAAGAAACCCTTTAATTCACAGAATGTGGTTTTGCACATTGTCTGAACGCTATTGCAATTTCCTCATTATATATGCACAGTAAATCTACAGTGGGAAGAGAAGCTCAAGGCCAGTGAGGTATTTACCATGAAAGTAGAACGCAAAATCGGAGCAACTGATGTTCTCCTTGTGTTGCGCTGTGACTGGGGTAAAGGCAGTGGGTCTCAAAAGGGAGAGCACTTCCCTTCAGATCTTGAAGGACTGGGGAGGAATGAGGAACAAGTAGTGCATCTGCCAGCACCAAAATGGTAAACTGACGCCAGAGCTCAGCTGTTTGGTAAAATAATGCTTGCTAATACTGTCATGTATTACAGAGATTGAAAATCAGATTAAGGTAATTGGGAGTAGTCAGGCAGCGTTAGCGGTGTGTGCAAAGGGTTTCTGAAAAAATTGTAAGGAAAATGTTTGTTAGGATTTGGTTTGCCTTTCCATTATAAAGGAAAAACAAAACTCAAGGGTGATTTTCTCCCGTGTTCTTCTGTGGTTTTAGGCATACAAGAAATGACCCAGCTGATGAGGCTACAAGGCAAGGGTCAAAACCAGAGTGCAGATACTGTGAAGCATTTTGCTGGCACGATGACTGCCGTGACATGGTGTTTTGCCACTTAGCATGCATCCTTCTCGGCTAGATCCTGAGCACCTGGTGCCAGTAACCATGTTGCTGAAGAGCTGCCAGCACCCCTCGCAAGCCAAAAGCCATGGTGCAGGCACGGGTGAGACAGTTTCCAGCGCAAGGGCACTGCGTCAGCTGCCATCACTTATGTCTGATCACATGGGAGGGAGGAGGTGCAGAGCCTGGAAGGGAAGCGGAGAGGGCCTGCCAGCCAGCACTGGGTTCTGGGATGGTCACACAGAGAAAGCACCTATTGCTGCCTCCCATGGGTACTGGCTGAAGTTTTGCTGGATTTCAATGGTGAGGTGCTGACATCCACTGGAAACTGTGTTCCTAAATGTGGCCAGTTCGTCTTTCTCCTAGCTTAGAGCTTCTACTGCTCCAGAAACACCATTTCTGCCTCAGAAATGCCTAGTAGGTGCTGCACAAGTAGCTCGGTTGACAATTATCATCATCATTTTCTTTCCCAGAATTATCAAGCTCCATTATGGGAGGAACTCTGCCAGCATAGAGACGGACAGCACCCTTGCCTCATTACTTGGTTAGTAGCACCTAATGATCTGGGCCCAGCGTGCCCTGTCAGTCTTTGCTCTGGCCAGGCTCCCGGTGCCGGCCTGTCCCTTGTTTGCTGCTCCCACGCTCCTGTTGGGCTGGGTGTGTAAATGACTCAGATAAAATTTGACTGACTGGTAGAAATCTGGTGTAGGGGTAATTCAAGACAGGGACTTTGGGGAGTCTCTTTTGTTGTCGAACATTGGCAGATGTGGTAGACAGCTTCATGAGAATGCTCTTTCACCAACTTGCTAATGCCCTGGCTAGAATTCAGTATTCGCTGACCTCATAGTTCATTACCTGAGATTAATCTTGACTTTGGACAAAGTTGGTGAAAAAGAAATGGGAAAAAAAAAAGGTAAAAAAGGTAGCTCTCTAATGCTGTGTAGGAAAAAATAATTTAACCACAGGAGCTGGATCCTCCACTGACAGAAGTCAGCACAAGTCCATTGTCCTAATTTATTGTTATGGTCTGAATACATCTGAGATGTGGAAGAATTACTTTTTTTTTGTTAAATGGAAAACATTGAAGTCAGTGGCAGAAGTCTTGTTAAAAAAGAAAAAAAAAAAAGCACAACAAAAAAACCCAAAACACATGTTCCAATTTACAGGTCAGTTGATATCCTCCCCTGAGGCTACCTTAATTTCTAGTTCGGGTGTGTCAATAAATCAATGCCACAAGCCATCAGCGAGGCAGTATCCAGCAAAGCAGCTGCCATGTGAACACCATGCTCGGAATCCAAAAATGTGTAGCCAAAAATCTCTCAATACGTTTTCTTACTTCATTTGTTTCTGCTTTACATAAAAATAGCTGTTGTTTTTGCAATGAATAATCATGTCTGCCTCAAGATAGATATGTCTGCATGATATGTTTGTTAAATATAGACGAGGAAACGAGTTCCTGTATGGAACCTGTAATGCAATTCTGAATTACAGTCATTGGGTTTTTTCTTGTTAATGTATGTTTTATTCTTTAGGCAAAGGTTTTCTGCTTGTTACATGTAGCTGCAAAGGCAGTAGATAAAGCAGCATCATTACACCAAAAAAAAGAGTGATGATTTTATGCGTCTACATCACAGGAGAATACTACTGCTATGATTAATAGAGGGTTGTAACATGAATAAGACTCTCTGGAGAGTAGACTTTCTGCCTCATGCTATGGGCATTTTTCACTGCTATGCAGACTGGCTATAAAATGCTCTCTTATTGGATCCTTAAGGTTTGATTTTCCTCTAATTTGAGCTGTGAGTAGCTGAATGCACTTGAGCAGGTGAATACAAATCACTACCGTGACCGGACCCCTGCATCCTCTGAGTCTGCAGAGGTGCAAATGACTGTGTGATCTGCAAGGCTGTGGGAGTCGAGCCCCATTTCAGCTGGCAGGTGGGGACCTGGGAAACGAAGCTCTCCCAGGTCACCCCAAAGTCTTCTTGGCCCAAGAAGATAAATACATCATAAAGACAGGGAGATGGGGGACAGAGAATCATCAGAATCTCTTCAGCTTTCAAAGACTAACATGGTACCCTCTTGGATCTCTGAAAGGAGACATGAAAACTGAAGCATCCAGCATCAACAAAGCTTGGCATGAAATTGAAAAGCTTTATGGGGCACAAACTGCATGAAATCTGTCATGCTGGACACTTCCTGCAGAGGTTAAACTAAACAAGTAGTTCCCGGAGCAGAGGAACTAACACAACCTGGTTTCCTGCTAACCTGTCTTCCCCCTCTGGATTCTCAGACAGAAAAAAACATATGCCAAAGCTTTTCTCTTAGGGGAAATACAAAGAACAACAAACGCTTTTCTCTCTTGGTCACCAAGGTGCAAAAAAAGCTCAGCGTGCTGAGCCCGTGCCCCCCACTGTCAAATCTGGTCGAGACAACTAATGAGACCTAGGAGTGGGGAACAGAAACAGACAGACAGACGCAGCGTGATTGCATAGACCTTGTTTCCTTAGGAAACTGGGCTCAAAACAAAGCACACAAGTCTGGTATATTTATAGTGAAAGAGGTGGGGGGCTTTCCTTTCCAGAGGAAATGCACTGCTTTCCCGGGCCTGATCCTCACTTTACTGGAAGCTACATCAGTTCATGCCGCCTGCAGATCCTGCCCTGCTTTTCCCAACCTGGAAGCTTGAGCAAGTTCTGGAAGAAGTTAGCAGTGCCCTCAGAGGTATCAGGAGATGTCTCAAGCATTCCATGGGAACATTTATTTCTGTAATAATCTTTTGCATAAGATTAGTCTAAGGCATTTATAACATATAAAGTGTCAGTCAGCAGAGACAAAAATCAGCAAGAAAGGACCATACTGAACACGAGCTGTCCCAGCCCCATCCCATGCCGTAACTTAGCAGACACTGCATATTACCAAGCACAAATTTGTACATTTGAGTAGTATGATGGGAGCTGTCTGTAAGAGCATCACACTGTCCTTTGCAGGTGGGAAACGAAGAAAGCAGCGGGCAAGGCTGAGGCAAAGTCAACCCAAAGTCCAGAGACCAGGCAAACTGGTTTTGCTCTTAGGTTTGATGATCTCTCCCAAGGGACAGAACTGTGTGAGCTAGAAGAGGCCGTATCCTTCAGTGAGCTAAAGCACTTGGAGATTTTTTTTCTTCTCAGCCACAAACTTTCCAGTCTCCATGTGCCTCAGATGCAGCCGCCCAACCTCTCAGGAAGCCAAGAGACATGTAGATACTGGGATGCTGAATACTAAAGACACATATTAAATCTAGTCCCTGACAATGTGACATTGTTCTCAATTTGAAATTTGTGGGAGTTCTTTTGTATTTCAGGTTCTCGTGTTTAGAGCTGGCCATGGAAAGGTTTTCTGCCTCATACTCAAAATATTCAAGCTGGGCTTAAGTTACTAGTTAAACATTATGAAGTGTTTTTTAAAGACTTGTAAAATACAGAGTTACTTGTTATATAGTTAAGCTTTTATTATTCAGTCTTTCATCCAGGAGCATTTGAAAAGCCAAGAATAAAACGTCTTTCCTCCCTGATACACTGGTCTTGTGTCTACTGATCACAAAAGTAGATTGGAGTAAATCTCCACCCGAGCTGATGCTGTGTGTTTCTTGACAGCCCCCTATAGCCTGCACTACATAATTGCCTATAGGTTTGGGTTTGGTTAGTGGGTTTTTTCCCTGTTGGTTTTTTTTTTTCAGGGTGTGATTTCCACAAGTAAAACAAAGCAAAGCATTCAGAGATATTCTTGATCTATCGCTCTACGTCCTCTATTCTTCTGTGGATTCTTACAGCCATAACTTCCTGGCCCTTATGAGGAGCTGGATACGAGATACTCTTAACCAATCATTTCAGTTAATTCCAAGATTGTTCTGAAACAAGCTTAACCATGAGACAAAGCAAAAGAATTGTATGAGTTTCTCACAGTTTGGTTTTGCAGCAGCAGGTGCTGGCCCGTTTCCATCTTTTAAGGTAGTCATTGCTTTTCAATGACTGTTTTATGCCCGTGGTTAATACACATCCTTAACCATAATTTGCAAGAGATTTTACTGTGCATCTTGTCCAACATTTGCTGACTTGTCCTGTCAACAGTATAAATGCATCATAGTGTTTAATGAATTTCTGAGGAATTAATCCATCAGAGGTTCTCCATGAATAACAGCAGACTGTAGCAAAGGAGCTCTTTGTGGTTGTGAGCAAAAATTAACAAAAGGTATTATCTTCCACTTCCCTTGGCACCTATTGTTCTTCCCAATGCTGACTTTTCATTGCCTTTCATTAAGATGTGTTAAAGAATTAGCAGTCTGATTGTTTTTCTTCATATAATGCCACGTACTTTCTGCCTCTGTAGGGAGGCATGCTGACTTTCAGCAGTGGAAGTGCTAACACGTTTTGGGAATGGTGTCATAGAGGCAACTGAACATCAAGCTTTCTGTTGCCCTGTTGTGTTTTCTTTTTAAAGTCAGGTCTGAACACATCTCTGTACAATGAAGATTAAAAGCAAAGATCCTTCTCTCCCTTCTGCTGTAAGCAGGGAGAAACTGTGTTGGAGTCAGTGCAGTTATATGGGTTCAAGTAATCTCAAGGCTCTGCATTTTGGGTTTTGCATAAAAAGGTGCCTCTAATAGCCCACAGTTTTCTTGGCATGAGCAGCATTCATGACTCAAGACACTCACGGTGGGGCAAGCTTAAGCTGCATGCAGGTTTCATTCAGGTGGGACTCTGTGTAAAACTTGTATTCGCTGACCCTTGCTGCATAACTACCACCAAAGTCACTAATAGCACATTAGCATCTCCGAATCAAGGTGCTATCTAAGACTGCTTGTGTAGGCAAGGCCGGGTACTGAAGCCTTGTACAGCCACTTGTGTGACACAGGACTGCAAACACGCACTCTGCACCACATTCAGCCTCTCCTGCTAAATCTGCGCTGGAGGGAGGATGTGATTTACTGCCTGGGGACCAGGCTCATGTGTCTATCTGTGCTTGGACTTGGAGTGATGTTGCAGTTCTGTGTAGCTGTGCTGCTGAGACAGTTTTTGCAAGCAGCAGTTACAGTTTTCTGCGAGCCCCAGACTGTAAACATTGGCCAATTCAAGGCCAAAGTTTCTGCTTACCAGGGCCAAGCCAATCAAAGATGTTCACAGTGCCTCTGTGAATCACATATAGGAGAAAAAAACCTGCTGGCAGACGCACTTTGCCACTAGAGCAGGGAGTGAGAAGATGCAACAAGCTGTGCAGACACCAAGGCCAGGCCAGAAGGCGGGGGGAGGGGGAAAGAATGTGGAGAGTTTCTCCTGCAGCTTGTGGTGAAGACCATGGTGAAGTGGGTGTCCCCTCATAGCCCATGGATGAGGACGGGGAGCAGAGACATCTATGGACTGTGAAGATTGATCCACACCTCAGCAGGTTTGCCAGGGGACTTGTGACTTTGTGGGGAACCAGGCCAGGGGAGTCTGGACCCGGATGTCAGTACCCTATGGAAGGGA
>VZTU01000045.1:0-11636 GCA_013400835.1 Zapornia atra | reverse complement strand
TAGAAGTGTTAAGGTCTGGGGAGGAAAGCAGCTTGTGAGGAACTGCCAGAACCCCACTGCCCATTCCCTGCCCCTCCCCGTGCCATGTTGGGGGGGGAAGAAGGGAGTAAAATCGTGATGAAATTTAAGTCTGCTAAGAAGGGGAGGGGTGGGGGGAAGGTGCTTTAAGACCTAGCCGCTTCTCATTCTTACCTCAATTCCAGTTCACTGGGTGTATTAGTTGTAGTAGTAATAAATCACTTTTCTTTCTTTTATTCTGTGCTGCGTCTGTTCTACCCATTGCACTAATTGGAGAGTGGACCCTCTGTCCTTATCTCAAGTCCTGAGCCTCCCAATATATATTTTCTCCCCTTTTCGGCTGAAGGGGGAGTGAGCGAGAGGCTGGGTGGGCATTTGACCTCTAGCCAGGGCCAAAACCACCACAAGTGAGGGTAACGCGTAGGCAATAATGACGGAGTTTCATTCACAGACAATAGGTTTGGGGCCCTTCAATGAAACAGAGCACTGTGGATAAAAGGGGTATTAAGGAAGTTTCTGTGTACATGATATTTGTGCTTTTGTCGCTGACTTACTTCCAATAAGACAAATAACAAGGAAATTACAGCATTTTTATAACCAGTACAGCAAAATAGTATTTAAAGACCCTTTTATTTCAACATCAAAGCACACATAAAAGAATTATTTGTTCCCAATGGAATAACAAGACAAGACAGGACACTTTGCTGTCTTTTAAAACAAGAGTTTTTTTCTTGCCAAGAACTTGAAGAAAATAAAACTGCTCAGAATGGCAAACTGATGGTTTTTGGCTTGTTAGTGAAATAGTGCCCTCAATATGAGGAAGAGTCAAATCATTATTTCTAAAAAGAGATAGTAAAGATTAATGAGGTAAATTTCATGGGAAAGGACTAGGAATACTCATTATCAAATGGATATTGTAATTATATTTATTCCCTTGAAAGCTTAAAGGAATGCCAATATTCAAAAAGCAAACCATAGCAGTTTAAGAGCCAGGAATAATTTTCCTCATTAAATCATCTCCAAATCCCACTGTGATCAGTACAGAGCCTTCCTTCCACGCCTTCTTTCTCCTTCCCCTTCATCACCTTCACGGCACTAAAAGGGTGACATTAGGAGGTCTGTATGAGCAGCACACCCTCTGTCTTGCCCATGAGATGTCTTAGCTGTCAGTGGGAACACATTCATGCAGAGCCCTCTTCCACCTGGGTTGTGTCTCAGGAGGCTTTGGAGTATGCTTGGCTATAGGGGACTCGGGCAAGCCTGGCCCAAAAGGTTGCCCTTAACATTCAGTGTGGACCCAGGCTGGAGGAAAAGAACCATCCCTGCTGTGTGCTGTGCCTGCCAGCGTGCCTCCCAGCTCAAAGGACCTTTCCTGCAGCAACCGGCACGTGCAGAGTGTCAGCCGCTGCGCTCCTGTGTGCACGTGTGTGCATCCATCACTGCCCCCAGTGCTTTGAACAGACACTTTGTAGATGAGTAGGGAAGAGGTAAACTGAGTGCATGGAGGGGGAAGGAGGGTGGGGAGGAAGGAAAAGAAATGTGAGAAAGCTTTAGATGTAGTCCAAGTGTCCATCTGGTGGGTCCTTCTGATGTTCCCTCGCTGAAGCCCTCCCACTGAGCATGTCTCAGAAGGATCCCTCCTTTCTCCCTCTCCTGCCAAAATCTGAGTCAGAGGCTGGTTTTGTTAGAAAGGGGTCATGAAAGCTTTGTTCAGCCTGTCCCTGTAGGGTGTTCGTTTCTTTCAGAGGATATTTAGGCTATCTGAGACCTGGTTGTTCTTACTCACACAAAGCCAAACGGCCTCAAGCTGGGAAACCAGCACCTCTGAAACTCAGCTGGAAGGTGCAATGCTGGAAAAAGCCTGAGGTTGCTTTGGTCCTTTTGGTTGACAATTAGTGTTCCTAATTGCATTTCAGGTTGCTCATTTATCCTGACTTAGCAAGGGAGAAGGAGCAGGGGGAAACGCCTGCTGTGGGCACAGCAGCTAGGCTTTTGACCCACTGCTGCTCCAGGGGAAGAAAATACCTTGCTGTGTGGCTGTCTTTTCTCAGCAGACCTGGTGAGGGGTGGGAATTCAGGCTTCACCTATGCACCTCTTCCTTCCACTTCCCTGGGGGAGTCTGTGTCCGCAATTGTGCTGCTTCTGGTCATGTAGGTACCTTTTGCAAGGGCTTGAGAGTGTATCCTGTCTCCTCGTTGCCCCCAAACCCAGTGGAGCTCCCAATCACAGCTGGGGCTGCAGGAACTAGGTGTAATGTTATTTTCCAATTTGGAAAATGAGCTTTGCTGTTCACTAGGCTAGATTTCGACTTTTAAAATTAATAACTTTTTTTTTTGGGGGGGGGATATTACAGTTTGCAAGTTTTCACGGGATGGGAGGATTATATAATACACACTGGGAGAAGAATATATGGCATCACAGCTCTAAGGAGCCACAGAAAGATAAAAGAAACTGAAATACTGGAATTAAAGTAACTGATTTCATAAATACT
This sequence comes from Zapornia atra, assembly GCA_013400835.1. NCBI lineage: Eukaryota > Metazoa > Chordata > Aves > Gruiformes > Rallidae > Zapornia > Zapornia atra. Next base: position 9,126 of record VZTU01000045.1, on the reverse strand, counting down.
TTAATGAAAGTCTGTGGGATTTAATAGTTTCATAAAGCAAAGAGAAGATAATTTTGCTATTCTAGTTGCTTTTAAAAACACCAAAAAAATTGTTGGGTTTTTTTTTTTTTTCATTTTATTTTTGGTTTGGAACCTACAGTTTCAAATTAAACAGATGTGCACTAGGTATTCAGTTTCAAACTCCTGAAGAAAGAGCGTGTCTTGTTTTCCACTGATATAAAGTGACACACAACCACTATAAAATGAAAGCCATTGTACAACGGAGCTATTTGTCTTGCTTATTTAATGTAGAGAAACATTTTAAATGAAAATGTAAACAGGCTACTAAACCTGACTATAGGAGGATGCCAAAAACGTTACTGCTAAAAACATATGCTTGAAATCAGAAAACAGAAAATGAAAAATGGAGCACTGTGGCTGTTAAGATACACCCTGACTGGGAAGGAGATACAGCAGTGTTTGAAGGAGTCTTGCATCCAGTAGTTATTTGAAAGACTTAAAACCAAAACTATATGGAATTTTATTTATTGAATTGCTGGTGGGAGGTTTTCTTTGTTAATACAGTGATGGGTTTGCTTCTCAGTGAGGGCCTGGGCTCTGAGTGTTCACAGAAAAGAAATACACACACTTTCCTGCAAATGGTGGGAACAGAGGGGCAGCTCCTCAGCACTACTGCAAGTCAAAGCATCTCCAGTGACACCTGTAGAACGATACCAGCGAATACGAGCTGAAGACCTGGCCTAGGGTTTCCAGCCTACTGAGAGGCTGTGCTGGAATCCAGTTTTGGCTGCTCTTTTTTGCTGTTTTCCTGCCATTTGAAAGGTCTTTCTCTTTTCAAAGTCCTTTTCCATGTACACATTGTGGTGGTTTGACCCTGGCTGGGAGCCAGATACCTACCAAAGCCGCTCTATCACTCTGCTTTTCAGCCAGAGAGGGGAGAAAATATATATTGAGAAGCTCAGGAGTCGAGATAAGGACAGGGAGAGATCATACTGCAATTACTGTCAAGGACAAAACAGACTCAACACAGGATAAAGGAAAAAAACCTCTATTACACTACACCACACAGCCAGTGAAACCAGTCGGATAATGAGAAGTGTGACCAGATCTTAAAGCACCTCCGCCCCTCCTCTCCCTTCTTAGCAGATTACACTTCAGGCATAATCTTGCACCCTTCTTCCTGCCCCATTGTGGCACAGGGAGGGGCAAGGAATGGGGGGATGGGGTTTCAATCAGTTCCTCACGAGTTCTTTTCCTTCTTGGCTGGGGCAAGGAGTGTTCCTCACACTCTTCCCATGCTCCAGCGTGGGGTCCCATCCAAGAGAGACAGTCCCTTTATGAACTTCACCATGAGTCCTTTCAGTCAGGGCTTCACATCCTCACCAGTTACCTCAGTGTGGGTCACTTCTGTGGGGTACCAACCTTCAGACCCAGACTGCTCCAGCCTGGTTCCCCTAGAGTCACAAGTTGCCCAGCAAACCTGCTCTGGCGTGGGTGGATCTCTCCACAGTCTGCAGTTTTCACTGCCAAGAGCTTGCTCCAACACGGGCCTCCCACGGGGTCACAGTGTCCTTCAGGTATCTCCACCCACTTTGGCATGGGGTCCTCCGTGGACTGTAGATGGGATGTCTGTTTCCTGTCATCATCCATGGGCTGCAGGGACACACCCACTTCACCATGGGTTTCTCCAGGGGCTGCAGGGGCATCTTTCTCTCCGGCACCTGGGGTGCCTCCTCCCTCCCCCTTCACTTGCCTTGGTGCCTGCACAGCTCCTTACATCTTCTCACTCCCTTCTCTGGTGACAAAAAGCAGCTGCTTGCATTTTTTTTTCTCCTGAATGTGATTCCCAGAGGCGCTGTGACCATCGCTGATGGGCTCGGCCTTGGTCAGCAACGACTCTGGCCTTGAGCCGGCTGGTGTTTGCTTTCTCAGGCCTGGAGAGACCTTCTGGCTGCTTCTTGCAGAAACCACCCTACAGCATACACCTTCCTCCACCAGAACCCAGACATGCAAAACTACAACACAGGTGTATCTTTTCTTTCCTCATACACTTTACTCGCTTGATCTGAGCTCTTCTAATCTTGAATGATATCCTTGTCTCTCTTCTTACCTTCCTTATTTTCCCTTCCCTTTAAAGGGAGTGAGAACATTTCTAAATGGCTCAGTGGCATTATCCAGTGGGCGCTTTCTCTTCCCGTTTCCTCCTGGACCACTCTAAATACTGGTTTGCTTTCCCTCCCATGCTCCAACAGGAATAGTCTCATACCATCTTGAAGCCTTTCTCTGGTCATTTCTTGCTACAGTTATCACATCCCAGTCTCTGGCCTCAGCCCATTTTGCTCCCAGTCCCTTGGTCTGCTGCAAATCCCTCCAGTGAGCCCACTACCTAGTACCATTCATTGCCGGCCTCCTTGGCTCTGGGTCTCGAAACGGTCTTCATCTCTTCTTTTCCCTCCAGAGGTGCTTGAACTCCTTAAACCCTTCGCATTTCATACCTTACCTAAAATAGTGCTTTTATTTCTGCTGCATTCTTTCCTGCCCTTGGTGATCTGCTGTGACTGTTCCTTTTGTCTGCTTTCCCCACTCCTGCCACCGGGCCCCTTTCCATGCTGCCTTCTGATTAATGTGTGTCAGTGCCCCCCATTTCCTTCTCCAAATCACTTCTTGAAAGCCCACCTTTTCCATAAAATGCAACCATTTGAAAGTTGCTCTTTGGGGCTGGCGAGAAGCAATTCCACCTTATTTGATGGCGCGAAGCCAGTCCCAAACCAGTACAACCATTGCTTTCACGCTTGGTGTAGTCGCTGTTACCCCTTTTGCTGCAATGCCAAGCTATGCAGTGCTGATTTTCACCTGCGCTGTAGACATGGAAAAGCAAGGGAGGAAAAATGGTTTGATGGCTTCTGCACTTCCCTAGTGTCCTGGGCTTGCGTGAGGAAGAGTGACTGCAGCTGGGTCACTGAGGCTTTGCACCACACAGGCCATCACCCTGCTGCCATGATCTCCTCCCATTCTCCCTACTTCTCTTCCAGATACAGCAGAAAAATTTCTTCGCACTCCATGGCAGAAAAATTTAAAGGGTGTGAATTCTTCCCACTGTGTAGGCCCTGCGCCAAGCAGGCATTTTCCTCATGTGGAGGAAGCCCCAGATGGTCCAGGCTGGGGACTGGCTCTTTGGGCCAAGGCATGGCTTTTGATTTTTTTGCTCAGCATTGTGTTTCTCTAAGGGCAGCCGGCAGAGTTTCAGTGCTTTATATGTATGGTTAGCCCTAACAACTCAGTAATAATAATGCTTCTTTGAATTACTTTACTTTTATGAGTGTAATTATGCTGCTTGTATTTAATAATTCTAGTTTAAAGACATGTCTTGCAAAATTCCTCAAATTAAATTGCAATTATCCCTTTTCCTATGCAATGGATTATGAGTATATATTGGATCTACTCTTACATTTTTTTCTTCTCTCTAATGCAGCCAAACCCTTGTAAGCAGTATTTTACTTACATTAGAGCTGTGTCTCGTTGATATTATGGGCACTTCAACCTGACTGTGTTTGGGGGTATTTTTTTTGGCTGTTGCATCATCACATATTTAGACAAGAGGAAATAGCTATGTGCCTTCTAAATTGCTAACACTAAGGGGAGCACTTAATCTTTAGTATATCTTAACTATAAATCCAACATCAACACGTGTGTCAGAAAACACATGTATCCTTTGTGCCTAAATATTCAAGGATCATGGTTAACGCTTAATGCAAAACACACACGAGGTGCATGGAAATGGAATGCCAGTTGCTTTAGGTCCCCGTTAAAGAACTTCAAAAATTGACATTTAACAATATTCCTGAAAAATCCTTTGTATAACTCCTGAGCCATTTGTGTTTCTTCGCTGCTTGCTTGCTGTCATTCTGCCGGTGTCAAGCACGGTGACTTTCACCCTGCTCTTCAGCCTTCGCGTCAGAATCATTCTTGGGACAGTGATTGTGGAGATGAAGGCAGTGGGAGAAAGAAGAGCCTGTGCCTTGCAGACAGCTCACCACCAGCTGAATCAGCTAAGAGGACACAAGGAGATTTACACAAGTGGCAGGACAAAGTGTCCCATTTCCCTGGTCATGTCCTTCAGCTGCAAAGGCAAGACAAGGACTTAGAGATCCCAGTTCTTCGGGGTCTTCTTCCTGTTCTTCCCAAGCCCTTTCAGAAAGGTGTTTTCTCTGGTTTGTGTTGAGAGCTGAGGCTGTACAACCAGCCCTGTCATGCTGCTAGGGGGCTGGCCTCAACACCACTCAGAGACACCAGCCAGGCCCCTCTGCCTTGGTACTAGGGTGATGCTGGGACTTCAGAAGCAATTGTCATGTAAAATGCTGATCAGGTTCAGCCCCAGATTTTTATCAGCCCTCAGCAAAACCTCCCTTTGAAGCCAAGTCCCTCCTGACCCTCATCATTGTAAACAAAGGTGGATGCCCTTGGTGATTCAGTGTGGGATCGTGGCTCCTGCCCTTCAGAGCTAGCTGGTGATGTTGCTTTTCCCTGGGGAAAAGGCTTTTATGTAAATGCTACTTCAACAGTTGTTAAAGCAAGGACTTCCCATGTTCATGGGTACGATGGATATTGCTCCTTGAACATGGGCATACTCTAGATTTCCTTGTGTTTTGCATCCTTCACATTTTCTTTAAGGATGATGCACATGAAGTACAATGAACTGAAGCAGCAGTTTAAACCTCACTCCACAAATATGTTTAACCGGGTCTTACAGACCTCTTTGAAGAAACCTGTCTCAATAGTTTGTCTGCTCTTTCCCTAGATCCCTTACTTATTCAGAAGAACAGAAGTTGCATCTTCTCTGTAATAGCAAAAATTTCTGGATGTTTGGAATATTGTAACACACCTACTTTAAAACTGACCTTTTCTATATTACTTATATATATTTATATATATATAAGTAATATATACTTTGCAAGCATATATTATTGCAAGACGAAGTTCAATATCACCAGTGAAATGCCCAGGAAGTTCAATGTTATGTGAGGTTAAAAGCCTTTGAAATCACAAGCACTGGAAGACATTTTTGACTCTTGTGAGCAAAGCAGCATCTGTCAGAATCCTGCAGCCACTAATGCCGGAGCAGGTGCAGGGATGTTTATTTTGTATAAAAACATAAACATATCTCCTTTTTTTTTCTGTTGCTCCTGAGAGAACTTCACTGGAATAGCCTATGGATAAATATGTGACCGCACACCCATTTTTACTGTGGAGGATATATCTGCCATGGCAGTATTGTTCTGGCTGTGTAAGCAGATATGCACAGTGTATTAGAGACTTAGAGGCTGCACCTTTATTGATGAGCTGGGAAATGACTTAACTATGACACTGCAAGTATTATCAGATACAGCAGTTCCATAGATCTGTTATCTCTGCAATGGTATTTTATAGTCTTCTATTCATGGAAAGCAGCATTCTTATTCCCCTTTAAGTTTTGAAGGTAACACTCATGAGCATTTTTGCGGGGTTGATATAGGCAGACCAAGAATAAAGAACCACAAGAAACTGGAAGTTAACTTCATTTAAGGGCCTTTCAACTCAGATCAGAAACCCTGTGAGCAACTTTCCTGAGCTCAGAAGGAAAAGCACAGTGATTAAATGCAGGCATTATCCTGCTACGAGCTTAAAACTCAGTCTCCTGGGTTTTGTCTTGCAGTGCTGTATGCCTGTATCATCCACCAGTTACAAACTTCTTTCCTGACCTCAGAGGGAGAACACAGGACCTTGTGTTATGGGATCCAGATGAAACTTCTGGGCAGTGAATGAAGAAAATCACATTTAATTTGGGAAAAGGATGATGATCATCACCATCTATTAGGAAGCTCAGCTACCTGTTTTTACTGATGCGATCTAAGAAATGTGGTTGGTGTCTTGGTTCAGAGCATACACCTTGGCAAGACTGACCTAATTCCTCAACTTTCTTCCCACTGGTAAATGATTGCTGTCTACTCTCAGTAACTGATACAAGGGAAAATAAGCAGAAGCATGTTGCTTAACTGCGTAGCTGTAGCAGCTATGATTTTGGAACTTACCACCACGTTATGACTTATCAGCACTGCAACTGAGGAACACCAGTAATGGCAACTGTCGTTCTCGAACGCCTCTCATATTTTTTTAGATCTGCTTTGCTTTATTTCTGTCCCACTTGGTGTTAATTTAGTCTGTTTTCTTTTCCTTTTGTGAAGGATTCTACTCCTGACTGTTGCCAAGTGCAGTTTTAGCCACAGCGTGAACCACTCTAGGTCCCATGCCCAGAAATAATTCACAGAGCATTTAAATTGTTTGTTGACCAGAGACGTGTGGTGAAGAGTGACTTGAGTGAGAAGGTCCCATCTGGGCTGCAGGGCTGCCCTAGCTGCACGCTCCCTCACCAGCATTCAGAGCAGTGGGAAGCCAAGCTGCTGTGCAGAGAGCTGGGAAAGCAGCAAATTCTGGCACCTGCAATGAGTTTGCTCTAGCTGAAAAAAACGAAGTGGGTCTCTTGATAAGTTCTGGGCAAAATAAAGACTGCTGGGATTTAATTTTACCTGAAAAATACAGGACAAAGCAAAATATGAAGTAATGGGTTCCTGTTCCTTCACTTCACGTCACTCTATTTATACAGCCCAGGTAAGGATGTCTCACTTTACAGGAAAGACTGTGTTGCTGATAACAGGTATACATGACTTGCATTGTCTGGCTGTGGTTCCTCAGGTATGCACCATGAGACTGCATCCTTTTGGAGTCTCTCCTGCTTACACGCGATCAGGCAGTGTGATCAATGTGATTGATACTGCTTAGACTTTCAGCAGACAGTTGCTATTTTAGATCACGTGTCTTGCATTCAACTCACAGAGCCTTTCCTGTTCTTGAGCACCCACAGTCACTGTATGAGTGGTAATCTGTACGCTTCTTGATGATGCGATTTCCCTCCATTCTCCTTTTACAACTGTGCTTGGATTAAATTTAACCAGAGCACCTTGGAAAAAAATTAGAAGACCTTCCTACAAAGCACAACAGCTGAGCACTATGGGACCATCCTAAAATATTAGAAGCAGTACTGGCAATGTACTCTGTGACAGACCCTCACTTGACCTGACAGAAGAGCTGTGGTGGGTTGATCAGCTGGGTGGAGTACTGTTTGTCATTATCATTAGACTGCATTAAAACTGACAAAAAATGCTTCACACATCTGCCAAAATTATTGGTATTATTAGTTTTCCCACACCAAAACATGCCGTTTTGCACATTTTGCCAGGTGGTAGTGATAGATACAGTCTTTTGAGTTCATTTCTCCAGTGTGTGAGGAAAAGTTTGGTCTTGGTAAGTGATGCTGTATGGTGAGCAGGTTTTTGCTGTTCAGAAGTATGCGAAGAGGGAGCAGTCCAAAGTGGACAGTGTGAGCACAGGAGACTTCACTGCTTGCCTGGCTCTCTGATTAGAGGAAACCCTTGAGGCAGGAATTGGATTCCTTTGACATTCCTGAAAGAATAATGTACCTGCACATTCTCTGACCCACTCTGTGTCCAGATTGGCATAGATGGGTAAATGAAACAGTTGATGTTTTGAGGCTAGTTAGGCTCAATATCTCCGGGAGCTTTTTTTCTCCTCTGCAGTAATCGAATGGTGCTGCCATTCAGTGTCAGAGTGGGGCTATCGCATGACAGAAGATGTGTACTATCCATTGCTTCATTAATAGAGATATGCTTGATGTGTACTGCCTGTCTCCAAGGACAGAGTCTAGGTAGTATGCCAGTATGATCTCGTTACAACCCATACGATCTTAAGACCTCAGCGTATTCATATACCTTTTTTTTCCTGAGGAGGCAGGAGTTGATGTGCCAGCCCCATACAAGGTTGCCCTCAGTGAACCACAGCACGCCGTATCACCATCTGCATCACATTTCTGAGAGCGCCATCAGTGCTATTGTCTACCATGTCTACCATGTCTCTGCCAGCAGCTGTTCCTTGCTGAGGTCGTTGCCTCCATGTGTCGGCTCTTGTCTGCTCGGTTGGGTCTTGCTGTGCATTGCAGATCGTGACCAGCCAGCTGGGAACTGCTGTATAGCATACAGACTGCAAACTCAGAAACAGAGTTGAGCAGTGTACCTGTTTCTAACTCTGCCTGCCCCCCTAAGACCTTAATACCAAGCGTTAATGTAAATACACTATTAATGTTGCATTACTTAATTCTCTCTTGGGAATTCTGGGGCAGGGTTGGGGGGGTGGGAAGCACAGTGGTGAAAGTCTGTGGTTTGCTGACACATTGATGGATACGTATTGTCCATATGGCTTCCGTGTCCCTATGAGGTACAGCACCTGTGGTGAAGACCATAGGCTGGGAGTGTACCAGTCACCAGCAATTTATACCATCCCTTCCTTCAGAAGAAGATTCAACAGTAGCATACTATTCAAAATCATAAAAGTTTTAAGGAAAAAAAAATCCCACCTGTTTCAGATAAAATACTAAACTGTATTTTACCTACTACACAGAAGTTTCCATTAAAAGTCACAGTAAAATAAATACTGAAAAGCTTAGCTCTTACACATGCTATGACCATAAGATGGAGATATTGGGCTACAAAAGAAATTATGTACTTCATTCCCTCACAACTTTGGTTAGCGTGGGTTTAAAGAAAAATGACAATGATGATTACCTAAAATTAGTATTGTGGTAGGGATTAGAGACCAGCCAAACCAGAATGGCAGAGTGGTAGAAATATGAAATCTCGGTCTTAAAATGTAGTATTAAAAGTGAGAATGTGAGCTGCTGTTGTAGTAATTTCACTGGTGGATTTGGGTGTGCCTTTGTGTCACAAAAATACGTGACATAACATAGTTCCAAATAGCCAAGGTACCCTCCTTTCTAATGAGTGGGAAATTATATGTAGCTCTCAAAAGAAGATAAACCGGCTTGTGGATAAAACAAGATACATATGCTGTCTCTCTCAGACATTCATTTTCTAATCTTTAAGTATATCATCAGCACACAGGGTCTAGTTGACTTTTCATTCTCTGCCAAGAGGCTCCAGGTCTGCAATCTTTGTGCATGGGAAACTTTTGGGGCACTAAAGGAGAGGGAGGAAGGGTAAGAAATCAGGAAAGAGAGGC
>VZTU01000044.1:9442-91954 GCA_013400835.1 Zapornia atra | reverse complement strand
AGCTGTGCCAGAGCAGGTTTAGAGTAGGCATTAGAAAAATCATTTTTAGTGAAAGAGTATGTCAAGGCCTGGAGCAGGCTGCCCAGGGAGGTGGTTGAGTCACCTTCCCTGGATGTGTTTAAAAGGCAGGTAGATGAAGTACTTAGGGATATGGTTTAGCTTAGGATGGGATTGGTTGGACTTGATGATCCTCAAAGGTCTTTTCCAGCCTTGTGTGATTCTGTGATCTCTGCACCTGAAGAGCTGACCTAATGCAAAAAGCTAATGGGCTAGAAGCATGTAGCTCTTCCCTCTCCCACTATCCCATAATCCAGCCCTCACCTTGCTGATGCAGTCTAACAAATTGATCTGAACTTCTTGAACTGTCACTGAGCCAGCTGTGTGTGCTAGCAGCTCAGAAGGCCAACCATGTCCTGGGGTGCATGAACAGCATGGCCAGTAGGTCCAGGGAGACAATTCTGCCCTTTTGCTCTGCTTTCATGAGACTCCGCCTGGAGTACCTCATCCAGCTTTGGGGTTCCCAGGACAAGAAGAGCATGGAGCTGTTAGTGCAAGTCCAGAGGAGGGCCATGAAGATGATCAGAGGGCTGGAGCACCTCTCTTGTGAAGACAGGCAGTGAGGGAGTTGGGCTTTTCAGTTTGGACAAGATAAGGCTGCAGGGTGACCTAACTGCAGCGTACCAATACTTAAAGGGGTCCTACAGGAAAGTGGGAGAGGAACTGTTCACTAGGGAATGTAGTGAAAGGACAAGGGGCAATGGCTTTAAGCTGAAAGGAGGTAGGTTTAGGTTAGACATCAGGAAGAAATTCTTCCCTGTGAGGCACTGCCACAGGTGGTCCAGAGAGGCTGTGGCTGCCCCCTCCCTGGCAGTGTTCAAGACCAGGCTGGGTGGGGCTTCAGGCAACCTGGTTTAGTGAGGGTTTGCCCACAACAGGGGGGCTGGAACTAGATGGTCTTTGAGGTCCCTTCCAACTCAAACCATTCCATGATTTTGAGTAGTCCCTGCATTCTTGTGCTCTGTGCTAAATCACCACTTCTCAGTGGGTGGCATCCATCCCTCCAGTACAGTCAGGTTCCAGAAGACATCTGGCCCATGCACTGTACACCTTAAGTCTGATGAGCCAGAAGTTCCTCCTCTGATTGTACAAGGGTTGAGTTCAGTGTGCACAGTCCAGTCAGCTGTGCAATGAAAACAGCATTTACCTGCTCAGGTTGACAGCAACAAGTAAACTTGACATATAAGGTTCAGCATGTAAAGAACTAAGACTTCTGAGCTGTCTAGACTGACACTTAAGGAAGCTATCAAAATCCTTTTCCTGCTACAACAGCAAAAAATCCTTTTTTGCAGAAGCTCTACCCCATAAAGAATTAAAAATATCCCAGAGTTAGGCCACTCCGATGCTAGAGAAGAGCTCTACCTCACACCCCCATTTGATATACAAGCCTTCTATTGAGTCTGTAGAAACATACCCAAGTACTGGCTGTTGCTTTAGGCATCTATATAGAAGAGTAAGGAAGAGCTCAAACATCTATAGCCTGCACCTAAACCAGTAGTTTTCCATGCAGAACAAGTATCAAGTCAGACTCTGCCATTAGTCATAAATGCCACTGGATATAAACTAACAGAACACAGAAGAGCAGGAGGAAAAGCAAGGCTTGGCTACAAGTGATGTGCAATGGAAACTCCTTCCAGTGCAGATGACTGCCAAAGCCATACAGGAAACCAGTACGTTGCACTGACAGGGCCACCATCCTGAAGGTTGGAGCACAGGAGCCATCTTCAGGCTTCACCCCACAGAATATATAGTGACACAGGAAGTCATTAAATATTCCTTCAGGCACTTACACCATGCTGCATCTGAATTTCAGTACTACAAAGCACAACAGAAAGCAAAGCTTCTCTGCGCACACAGGTTTTGGATGCTCGTACTAAGCCAGACCAGTGACAGAAGTTACACTGCCTAAAAAGAGAGCAATCTGCAAATTCAGTTTGTCACCTGAGTTTGCATTTGCCAGTGCCCAGGTCCCAGGTACTGCAGGGGAGCCTCTGTGGGATAGAAGGGTCACGTTTTTCACAAGTTAAATTGTCTGGTGTCCAGTCAGGCACTTCACAGCTGTATGGTTTCTGAGCAGGCAGTGAACTGTCGCTCTAGGGACTAGGCTGCTTCAGGACAGAACCAGTTAGGCTAAGATTACTAATCACTAAGTTCCAAGCTAAAATTAAGCTTGCAATGAAGTGCTATTTCTTATAGCCTTTACACAACTGGAATCAAAAAACTTTTGCAGTTTTTAGAACAAACCAGAACCTCCTTGCAACACTCTGGATTACTGTTAAAATGGTATTTTAACAGTAGGGATGTTTGAACACTCCAAGTAGTTTCTTATCTACAATTTCTACCATCATTTGCCAGAAGACACTATCCTCCATACACGAAGCCGGTTTGTAGCTAGCTGGTACCCATACCAATGTCATATGTTCCTTTAAATCAGCAGTAAGACAAGTGAACAGAAAGGGGTTGGGGGAGCTGTTTTGTTCCCTTTTCCCAACCCTGCCCTTGTGACACACCTGTAGCACAGACTTGATCACACAGGTACATTTATTCAGCATTCAGCCCTGGAGAGGCCTAGAATAGGGTGTTTAGGAGACAGTATTCAACGAGTACACTTACATGGTCATTCTCAATGTTTTGCAGCAGCCTTGGGTCATCAAATTCACACGATTCACTGGTAGGAGGAGGTAGCTGGCTGCAGAGTAAGACAAGCATTTTCAAACATAAGTGTGGCAACATTTCCAATCTTACTACTTCATCTATTTTGTTGGGAAGTGAAGGAAAAACAAAATTATGAAAAGATCGCATGAGTAATGCACAAAATGCTGAAAATGAACAATAACTTCTTCAGAACACCAGCATGAAATCCAAAATTATTATGCCTGAAAGGGTATTTGAGAAGATTCAAGTGTCACACTCCCTAGGGCAGATGTAGCAAAAGCAGCTTTTAGGTTTACTTGAATTACATGGATTTCAAGGTGATTTCCTTTTAACAGTGATCAAAGATCAATATCCCTAAGCTACCTCTCTAGTCAGTGAGAGTTCTGCTTGAGTCGATCCCTGAAAGATTTTAAGCTTGACTACCCCAAATTAATACCTGGAAGAAATTCTTGCACAGAAGTAACTAGAAGAGTACAGGACAGACAAGTTCACAATGAAGCAAAGAGCAACATAGTGGAAGAGAGGCATCCATAGAAATGAAATCTCAGCCAAAGTAGTAACATACCACCTTATATCACCCTTCTAAAAGGTCAGAATATAAAAATGAGATGAACCAATAGAGAAGCTTAACTTAGTTAATCAGAAAGTATCTACCTGTTTCTTGTCACTTCTTACCTGTGTTAGTGAAAGCCACATCAGCCCTCTGGCTCTTCCCCCCCATTCCTGTCAATCTGAACATGCCACAGGTGATACCTGTGTGATGCTTGCAGGTTTTTCACTCCTTTCTGTACAATGGGACAGACTCATCACCTCTATTCATCAGTGTTGGAATAAAGAGGAGTGGCTCTTGCCTTGAGACACCTCCATATCAAGCTCTTTCCCAGTTTAATTACTAAAACAACACTTCAATAAAGAAGTTTCTCTTCTTGTCAGGTTTGAAGTTATTGATTCCAAGGAATAATAGCCTTAGCTAGAGGTAAGGTTACTGTGAAGAAGGTTACTCTTAGCTTGTAACTTGGCTGCCTGCTATTATAAATAAGCACTGCATTAGCATGCATCCAAGCCACCCTAGCTACTGCCTATCCCTCACTCCTTCACCCACCATCTCTCCATGCAGAAGAGAAGATCCATCACCACCCACCAACTCTGCATTAGGCTCCTGCTGGAAGAGCATTTTACTCAAACACATCACTCCCTTGGGCTTCTTCCAGTCCCAAATTGGAAACCAGTCTTTATGTAGATCATCCCCACTCTGCTATACAGAACACAAACATCTTAGAGTGTTTACCTGAAGTCTTCTGATGAACGTTCTCTTTCCAGCTCAGGAAAGTGACTGGGGGGGGGGTTAGAAAAAAAAAGAACATTAATTCCACTTTGCAAACCAAAAAAAAAAGAAGGTGAAGATCAGTGAGTCATCACACATGCAAGCATATGCTGGAACCATGGGTTCAGCTGTTCATAAGCTCGAAGCGTTTTTTTTTGGGTTTTGAGGTATCTAATATAGCAACCATGAAACTCAAAAGTGAAGCTTGCAGAGATCTTAAGGCCAGCCATTTAAGACAAAGTGAAGTCAAAGACTCACTTTGAGAAATGCTGGCATGACTTAAAGGGATCCTTTTGACAGGTACACAACACCACCAGTAAGTCAGTATCCCTCCCGTGCAGGGAACATTTAACTTCACATCTACCATTACAGCTACATGCTTTAATGAAGTCCTGGGTCTTCTGAATAAGTCACAGAAACGTATGGAAAGGCCAGAGGTTATTTAGTGCTTCTGGTTTAGTTTGAATCCAGACCAGGTAAGTTAGGAAGCACTTCCCTGGGTTTGCATTTCATGGTGTGTGTTGCAGGACAGGAAGAATCAAAGCTACAGAAGTATGTGCCATTAATAAGCACGTATTAGGCTACAGAGTTCCTAAAAATGTCATACCTACCCATAGGTCACTCCAGCAATACTACATTTCTTAAAGTTCATGATATTGCATGTTAGAGTACCTGTTTTATCAGAAAACAGGTATTTCACCTAGAAGAAAAAAAGTCTAATTTTCAATTTGCACAGTAACACAACTCAAAAGTAAAAACCAGATTAAGTATCAGGAAAATTCTAGAAGATGTATTGTTCAAATGTCACAGTATTGGCCAACACAGGCTTATTACAAATTATCAGGATAGTTATTTAATGGTATAATTTCTCCTTTGTCTCTAAACACAGCAAGGCAGGCATCAGGTGCCAAGGCTCCAGTGGGGTCAATACAGATGTAGTGGCTTGTGGTAACTGACATACACCAAATCTTTCAACTGTACTAACGGCAAGGTTGCAAATGAAAACAAAGACTCTTAAGACTGTTGAAGAACTGTTAGCATTTAGATCACTGAAGAAAGTCTGTCTTCCAAAGGTCCCCAAGAATTTGCTTACTGTTCCCCATAGACAGTGCTGCACAAGGAATATCCTACAGTAAGCCCAAGCGGTATTCCGCAGGCAAACAGAAGTTGCTTTTTCTGGTGCCCTTTCATGAGCAGTCCTGAAGTGCAAGGCCCAGCCACAGTCAGCTCTGCCCAAGCTAACAGTCACAGGAAACAGTGACTTCCAGCTAGAAATTTGAGACAACACCAACACGACTTCTTAAGCAGACTCAAAATTCCCACCTTCAGTAGGTCGCAACAGACCAAAATTAAATGCAAGCCAAATGACACCGTTTTACTTCTGTACCAGGTAAGGTTTTAAGCCAGCAACAGGCAGAAAGTGATGGTCTTTAAATTGGTTAAGTCCCATGTCAGCACCAAAGTATTTTGCCTAGAGCTGCAAAAATCTTTTCTTCAATATTCACAATTCAGTTAGAAGTCAGGGCTGTACTGGGAAGCTAAAGGGTCACTTAACTAGCACTGTAGTGCTCTGTCTCGTAACTTGGGTAAGCTCCATTTCCCAAGTAGGCACCCAAACCTCTGGGGAACTTTGTGCTGTTAATAATTCCAGCATATAATGAAGTTTTACATTTTTTTCAGCCTGTGAACATCTTCAGATTCATTAATTGAGATTTAGTCTCGTTTCATGGAGTCGTTATAAGCCATTTCTGAAAACAACGTATCACCCACCAATTCACACTGTGACACATCATATAGTTTAGATGAGACAAAACCACTACAGTGTCATGGGTGGTAACTTCACATCAAAGCAATCTAATCTAAACACAGATCAGATTTTAACAAGCCTAAATGAAAAGGCCAACTGGATTAAGGAGGAGTAATACTGACTACCACCCCACTGAGCGGCACACAGTTGTTTTTTCTTTTACATAAACATTGCCTCCAACACAAAATTCATATGAATTTTGAGGCTTATGCTGTTCAGCTAGACACCTATGACTGGTGGTCATGGAAGAAAGCTAGGTTCTCTCTTCAATGTCAAAGTTGTGTTTTCCAGTAACCTGTTTTGAGAAGCCCTTCCATTCTGAAAAATCTCATTTCCAGAATTTGTACCAAATTTCTTACAAAAAGTACAAGCTAATATACAGTTACCTTGATCTGAAAGGAAAGCTGAAGTGCTTGAAGGAGTACAACCTAACTTAGGCACAGATCTGCATTTTTTTAAGTTAGATTTCCTGCAAGGTGGTCAGAAACACAAAGAACTAAGAACAGTCTGAGGCCATTGGCCTGCTCTTCAGCCACACTTAGCGCTGAACATCCTGTCCTGGTATAGACAGTCACAACCACAGAGCATCTCTTCAACATCCCTGAGGAAAAACTCAGCTTACAGGAAATAAAAATGCAATTCCCAAGCTTAAGACTGCCCACATGACCACAAATTTAATCCTATGAGACCTCATTATTTCACTTGTTAAGACCTGGACTAATGAAAGTAAAGATGTCCCATTAATCTGAGCCACAGAGCAACAGAATAAACCAGATTGGTACAGCATGCTCGTATACCCTATCTTCCCAGAACACATCACAAGAATATGCTTCAGAAAATGCTGTCTTACCTGACCAAGTTCCTCATTAAGGTTTGAGGTTCTGGCCATTGCAGGTGTATCTGTCTCAGGATAATACATATCTATGTCCTGAAATGAGAGCAAAATTGACCGATGCTATGAAAACTAAACTGATATCTCTGGTTGTCTTTTAGTCAGCTCTAGCTTTACTTGATTGACTTAACTACATCAGAGGAGTTCTGAAGGCCTGAGACACAAACAACATCCCAGGCTGAACAGGGGTGCCTCCTTTCCAAAGCACAGCTCCACACTATGTGTACAGGAGGGAAGCCAGATCTGATGGCAGCTAACCACTGCACCTCTAGTTTGAGAATTTAGTACAGTAGCAAGTTCTAAGAGACATCAGTGATGCAAATCACAGGTCTTTGGTTACAGTAATGCAGTTTACTCAAGCCACCTCCACAACTGAAGAGACAATTTAAGTGAACCTGAAATCAACTCTTGTTACTACATTTAATTGGGAGGGTAAATAGAACAGGTGGTATATTAACCAAAGCAATTTCTCAGATAAGCTCATCAAGCACATTACAAGGAGCTCAGAACAGGCACATCAGACCTTATTTACTCCTATTTTAAAGGAAGCACTACAACTTCACTGACAGTCCAAGCACTGACACACACCAAGACAAGGTATTCTTCTTACTTTTGTTCACTTTGAGATACCACTACATTAGTTTTCCTCCACAACTGAAGAGAAACAGACTTTTAAGTCAAAGCTTGCCTGAACAGACTGATCACTGATTTGTTGCATAAGGCACCACCAACTCATTGCCTTACAGAAATGTGATGATTCATACCAGAGGTGGCCTTGAGGCCAGCCTCAGGATTTAACAAACAAAAACACCAGCAAAACACCCCAAAACGCTGCCACACATCTCTAAACCTGTCTAGTCTCTCCCTCCACTGTGGCTGAGAGAAGCTATAAAGTACTGAAGAGTTTAAGATATTTACTTAGCATGAGTCAGCTGAGAAACCTCCTTCAACCAAAAGAGCCAAGCCTCCTGAATGCCTAAAATGCACAGTGATTCTCTGCACCAGAGATCTTCCTGCAACTCAATCTTTTCATTTCCTGTGGAACACAGAGCTAATACAGAATAAACCCTCTGAACTTCTCCCTGCCTTTCCCAGAAGTTGCATCAAAAAGCCATCTGAAAGTTTGGTAAAGACTTTAGTGTGGGGTTTTTTAATGTTACTTTCCCAAACTGAAGTGGACACATTTATTCTCATTACTTACCCAATTTATAAAAAGCGCCTGAGTAAACTTGACAACTTCCAGTGTCACCAGAAGACTGATTGGAATAAGGTTGTTGTACAAGATGATAAACGTCAGCAGATTGTATCCAAAGTTGACAGACAGCATTTCTGTGGACCAGAAGACGTGAGACATCAGACAGAAGGCAGAAGTCTGAGTGGTGCAGTATAGGGGCACTCAACTTTCTACAGTTGACCTGATCAGATTTTATGCTGCTGAAAATAATCAGCAAGTGTGTTGAGGCCTAGTCTAAGAGCCTTAATATTGATTTCACTAATACATATAAAACACCCACAGAACACATGCCTGGATACACAGCGTATTATGCCAGGTGAAGGGCAAGATTGGTGAGGCTATATATTGAAGAACAGAACACTTTCTGAACCATTTTTGCTAAACAGATGGTAAGAAGTATGATATTCCACACTAACTCAAATTTAGAGATGTGTCAACTGCTCCAATTAAGAGCCACCAATATCACTAATAACATAACTTTACCTTTCAGAAAGTGCCTACTTGTCTCAGTAGTTAGGAGCACAAAAAGAACACCTAAAATTGGTTTAAAAGCTGCCACCATTGGTAGAATTGAGAAGTTACACTAAAGAAATCTAAAAAAAACCAAGTTGACTGTTAAACAGCTAGCAAATGATCTAAGGCATACTGCTTTTAAGCAGGAGACCCACTACTAATGGTGACAGTGTTGGGCAAGTTGCCCAAACAAGTACCAACACAGCTGGTCCTAAAGGGAAGGGGAGGCACTTACAGACATTGGGCTGGAAAGAACGGCTCAGCAGAGACCCAAGGATGAAGGCTCCTGTTCATGGTGCTACCCAGAGCCTCTCTATACCTACAGTCTCTGCCTTCCTCTGTCTTTCGCTTCCCTTGAAGCTTAGGAGGCACATCAGCCATAGAGTAAACCACCCAGCACAAAGGGGTTAGAGCCCACAATTAAGGGGTTTTCAATGGTAGGGGAGCCAGGAGATAAAAGCCAGAGAAAGTTGCTGAAACCTAACAAAGGTCAGAGCAGGACCTGGAAGTTTGTACCCAGGCACCTCCAAGCGTGAGCACACATTAACTCTGTATCCTTGATCCACTGACAAAGAGCAGAAACACACCTGACAGGAAAAGGCTTTTTCCACTATAATCCTTACAGAAATTAGATGTTAAGCAAAAATTAAACATCTACCTGCTTAGCCCAAAAAAGCACCTTTCCCATGTGTGGCAGTCACAGAAGTGACAGAAACCGCGTGTTAAGCTTACAAAAAAGCATCTATAGGGGCTACCACCATCCTACTCTACTACAGGTTGCCTGGGGTTTATATTAGCACAAGCTCACGAGTTTGTTCCATCCATTTTTTCCAGTATTCCTTATGTCATCAGAAGGCACAAATTTAACTGCCTCATTAAAAAGCAGAGGGGAAGGTGGGGAACATACTTAGAAAGTTGCCAATACTGCTACTAGAAGACATCACAACTACCAAGTACAGTGTCAAATATGAGGCACTTGTGATACTAATGAAAAAAATGTATGTAGGAAGAGCACCAAACTGCAGGTTTTAAACTGCAGAAGACACCCTTTGCCATCTGCTTTGCCATCACCAGCAGAAAGACCATTTGCAGTTTGAGAGAATTGTTTTCAGATCGACATCTCAAGCTGTTTGCAACAGATTTTATAGCTAGCTAATATAACCCCCACCAAGTCAGAAGTCTACTGCAGAGCAATGTATTTCATCTTTAAGTGTCTGCATAAGGCCCATCTTCAATATCTGAACTAACAAATTCAAGGAGTATGAATGAAATCAAGTAAAACCCTTGAATAAGCAGTGTAAGAGATCCATTTTCTCATTGCAAAATAACAGAAGTCAGAAGCCAAACAACTGAAACAGTCATTAAATACAAACCCATAATGTTTACCATTTAACAGTTCTCTTTAAAACGAGAGCAGATCAGCATTTCTGACTGAAAAAGGGCTTGAGAAAGCCTTTTCTTCTGTACATAAGCATAAAGTTGAAGTCAGTGTCACCAGACTGATACCTGCCACCCCAGTGTCAGTCAAACATGATATGTAAGGCAGCATGACCTTCTCTGAAAACAAAGCTGTGCATGGCATCTCCAGAGCTCCAAGAACTTGAACACCAAATATCCAAGAACAATTACTGCCCTTCTTTCTTCCCTAGTCCCTGCATGGTAGCCCAGTGATATTTACCTAACCTTTAGAAGGTTTTATTAACAGCAGCCTCACTAGCCAGTCAATTTATCAGAGTTAAAAACAAAATTTTTTTTTCCTCCTCATGTTTTGGGTTTTGTTTCTTATTTTATGCATTCACTTAGTAAAGCTGAAAGCCTGGCCAGCCCCACAGCCTGATACACCCCTAGCACCCTGCCTGTATACTCACTGTTGGAGCCAAGGTACCAGACAACTTCGCCATGTGTTCTGTTCCATAATAAGGCACCTACAGAACTCACAAGGGCCATCACCAGAAGAATACAGAACAAAACCAGGATCTGCATGTTGGTCACTTTCTCCACATTTGATCTCTTCAGAGGTGCTTTGGTTGAATTCTGAACAGTAGAAGAAAACAATGAAAAATGTCTGGCTTACAGAAGAGAAAGCTGCAGAGGCAAACTCAGTATTTTTAGAGTCCATTATAGAACTTGATACTTCAACTATATTTAGCTCAACATTGTGTGCAAAGCTCAACCAGGCAGTGACAGGAGTCAAGAAGCCTAATGACTCCAAAACTGACAGAAGATTAAGAGAACCATTCAATTTTGAAGACCTAGCACGCCCATGTCCTATCTGTCCATCCCACTGATGGCCAGCAGAGGTGAGCAATACACGTTTCTGGCCTCTCCAGGCACTCCCTGCCACCAAAGCAGGGACTACAGTCTTAATCTAATTATCTCCAAGTGCTAAAATCATAGGTGGTCATCACCATCTCCCCAGCTATTTGTCTTGAGTTTTAAGTGTTGCCCAGCTACCAGATCAATTAGGATAAAACACAGTTAGTTTTGCTTACATATTCAAGTGTTGAGACAAATACCTCAGTAAGTGCTTATGCATGTCTACATGCAACCCCAAGTACAATGTAGTGTACTGGTACCTCATATTCCTCTAAGCCTCCAGGTTCTGAGCAGCTATAACCAATCAAACCATTTCTAAAACTTAAGTACAAAAGGCAAGTAGAATACAGAAACACTTCTATCAGAATATGCTCTTTATCTTCTTAAAAGCTTACCTGCATGAGCTTTGTATCGTGTCCTGTATAGACAACAATACCCAAGACCCACTGAGTGTTTCTTAGCTGTGCACCTCTTAGCAAGATCTGGTCTGGACCAACTGGAGCTGGGCTGCAAAGCAAAAAGCACATACATCTTTCCATTCTTGACAGCACTTTAGGAAAGTGATTCTCCTTTCAGCCTTACCGGCCCCTCAAAAAAAGCCCCCCAAAAACCAAATCAAGCACAAAAGGAGGAAAACATAATGACCTAACATTGTCCATACATCTCCAGAGAGCACTGAAACCTGTCTAAGTCTAATCCCTGCTAAAGCATGGTAGGATAAAGGCAATACAGGGCAGCCGTTCTCATTACACACAGCTTCAGAACTTGCAGCATCCATAAGCCTCCTCTGCCCTTCCCCTGGGCCAGGATGTTTCCTCACACAATGGACTGACACACATCACACACACAGACCATCCATCCATTCCTAGCACACTGTAACCTCACATATACTACTAAACAAACACTGGGAAAACTGTATTACCCAACTGATTTTCAAGTGGGATGGAGGTGGTGATCTATTCTTGCATCTGTCAGCTAAGTCGCCCAAGGAAAACAGGTTTTGTACAGGAAAACAAGATAAAGCCTGTATGTTCCTACTGACCTTCCAAATTCTATGAATTCAAGTACTAAAATTAAATCTTCTTCCAAGAGTTTCAACAGATCAAAGTCACGCTGTTGAACAGATTCTGAGATTCTGGTGCAGCCTGTGGCTCTAGTTGGAAGGGAAAAATCTCCCATTTTTCTGCAGAACTCCCGTAACAAGAAAGCCCTGAAAACCCCAACCGTTATCCCACTCTTCCTTCTCTTCAGATCAGAGTCAGAAGGGACCTCTGGAGACCATCTAGTGCAAAGCCCCTACCAGAGGAGGACGACTTAGATGTTAATTTTGTTCAAATTCCCGCTACGGTTCTAAAGAAACCAACTCTCCCATAACAAGACTACAAAAACAGGCTGCCCAGAGAGGCTGTAGAGTCTCCTTCTCTGGAGACATTCCTAACCCACCTGGATGCTGTCTTGTGCAACCTCCTTTAGGTGATCCTGCTGTGGCAAGGGGTTTGGAGCAGATTATCTCCACAACCCTATCAATCTGTGATTCCAGAGGGCAAAACTATGTTACCTTATACTGGCAGATGCTCTGATGGAAAAATGTTAATTACCCTCCTCATTGTTGCATGCTAGAAGCACACAGGAAGCATTTTGCCCAACCAAACAAATCTATAGCTCTGTTATCAAGTCAATACCTTTGACCATCCAAGCGCAAGTTTCCAGTGAAGTCGTAAAGATGCCGGTTGGGCCCTTCACATTCTATCCTTCCCGACACTTTCATCAACTCTTCTCTGGACTGGAGACTAGCAGTTTGAGATAACCCCTGCAAAGACCAAGCCATAGAGATTCTTGTCAAAAAATCATTATTAGAAGGCCATCTATGAAAATGGTGCTTTCTTTCCATATCCAAGATACCATGTGTAACTGCATGCACGGAGGTTATCTGTCAGGGTGGTTTGTGGTGCTTCACAAAGGGTATTCAGTAACTCCTTCCTTCAGTGGAGATTCATTACAGACACATAGGATGTCAGACAGGTTTAGATCTCTCCACTCAGTGAAGTTAATTACCTGCATGATCTCTTTGTAATGAAGGCAAAAGTCCCCTCCATAAAGCACAATGTTGCACACAGGCAGGAGGAAGTAGGAGACAAGTAGAATAAACAGTCCTGGCTTGTCTCTCAGAGTACAGCTCCACTGATGAGTGACTATATTTAGCAGCAGTAACACCTAAGTGTAGTCTCTCTTGGGTCACCGCAAGGTTGATCTCCTATGTTCAAGGTTAATTATCAAACCATCGCGCAACTGTAACCTAATGTATTGCTACTTCATCTCAGGGAGCACACACAGCACTCCACTGCTTTTCATCTCTCCATGAACACCTCCACTTGATGAAGGGTGATTCATTTAGCATTTCTTTTGCCAGATTTTGACTGCAGCACTGCAAGCCAAAATAAGGCCTGAGAAGACCCCCACAACCTCAGTTTTCTATTTTCAGCATGTGTTGCAAAACAAACCATCTGACAGGAACTCAGGTTCTGGTCTACTGGACTGATCCAGAACTGAAAATCACATTTCTTCAAAGGCAGTAATCATGCAGCAACTGTACAGTTTTCTTAAAATAACCTGTATTTCAAGATCACAATCCAAATTCTTCATAATGAAAGAAGGCAAAGATTCTGAGCTATTTCTAAACACCAGGATCAACAGGATTTCTCCAAGAAAACTAGAAGTATCCAACTACATTCTACTATTTACCACAGAGAAAAAATTAACACATGAAAGGTCTCTTTGAGCACTCCAGAGGCAAAAGCAACACAGGGATTGGCACTTGTGACAGCAGAAACAGCAGCTCTCCTCACAAACACAGCTACTTTTTGTTTTTAGTACAGCACTCCAGTTCCACTTGCTGGACCTTCAGCAAAACACAGCCAACACTTACTATATTTGCCTTTATGGGCTTATATTACTTCCTCCAGATGAGTTCCTTACACTTGCACATCATTACTTGGGCTTGTATCTGTTGAAAATAAGGCTACAGCCACCTGGAAGAGATGCTTTTTTTTCTTTAAAAAGAGACCTTGCATTGTTGTCATGCAAGTTAGACTCTTTGTAGCTAACATTAGATATCTAAATGGAAAAGGAATGAAATTAAGTTTACTTCACCTGTCGAATTTTAAGATTCGTCTCCCCATCGAGATTGGCGGTTTCAATGTAGCACATGGCTTGTGGTTCACTGTAAGGAGGATACAGTTTTCAATATTAAAAAACTCAGTACTTTTTCTATAATAGTTTTGCACTAAAATGGTCCACAATACAGGGACTGCAGTGTATTGAAATGGTCTTTAATACACTGCGAAAGAAAGAAATCTGGATTGGTGGTAAATGACCATGAAAGAGCCAGATGAAAGTACACATTTTACAGAGACATCTTTGGACATGAACACACACACTTCATCCCCCACCCCCTCAACTTACAGAGAAAGAGAGGTCTACATCAGAAGGCTAGTATGATTTTAACAAGTCATGGTAAACTTAGATGCATGGACTACTTTACATTGCAATCCAATAAATTGACCCAGATTGCAGAAACTACAGATAAACTATTAAGCACACAACATGCAAAACCAGGATGTTCTTGGATGAAGAGGGTGTAGGGCACTCTCACCTTAAAGTTGAGGGACTTAGAGAGGTGTATGCAAAGTCACTGCTAATCAGGGGGGTTGCTGGGTTGGGGTTTTTTTTGAGAATCAGAAAAGGCTAGATTAAGATGGAAACTGAGGGCTGTGATCTGCATCCTCCAGGGATGTTTCTGCCCTTACCAATAAGAGCAACAAGAAAGTCTTCCTCAAAGAACTATTACTTTTTCATTAGTCAAACTCTTACCTACATCTAACATGGAGGAGCCCTGCATAGGCAGCTCCTGTGATAAGAAAGGGGTATTTCCTGACATGCCCCTTAAGATTTGAAACCTCCATAGGGTCTCACCACAACTGCTTTTCCAACTGTCTTCTCAGACTGCTGAAGAGTATCAGTTTCCCATCTGGACCTAAGCATGTGCTTTTCAGCATATCACTTTTCATATCCTTGAGATGTTGCTGTTTCTTTTCCAAAGTAACCAATTGCTTTAGCAGCAAGCATACTTCATCAGAAGCACCAGTAAAAAAGGCTCCTTAGGACAAAAATGGTTATGAACCAGACAGGTACATTTGTAACAAAGTAAAAAGCTAGACTTTTCTCTCCAGGGCTTTTTTCATTAAAAAGGTTCCGAGTCTGTTCTTCATCTCTTCCCACAGAGGCAACCTGCATCTGAACCCAAGCAAGCCACAGACTAAATCTAGCTTGATTATTTTACTTCTGTCAAATGCTCTATCTACTGAAACTGAAGTGATTAACTCAGGAGGGAGACTTTTTGTAAGACAACTCCTCTCGTTTCCACAGAAACATGGAAGTGTTTCCATACCAAGCTGTGTTTGGATTCAAGTTTTCCTTTATGTAATTTTATTCCCTATGTAAAATTCATTTACCTTATACAGGGGGAAGAAGTGTCAGGACAACAACAAATGTTTATTCCGCCTCTGACAGTCAGCTCAGGAAATTAACACGTACAAGCCAAGACCCCACTCCTTCAGAGCATGCAAAAGCTTCTGGTGAACTGAGGACACTTAGTATTGTCACTTACAAGAATCATGGGAATACCACCAATTGTAAAGCAGAGCTGCCACAAAGTTGTATTCAAGCAAAGCTTCTTCCACATCAACATACTTTGGGTTAAATTCTCTAGTTATATGATTCTCAATGACAGCAGGTTAGTAGAATAGTGTGGAACAAAAAGCTGCCTCATGCAAGTTAAGAAATAAGTCTGAAGGTTTTAGTATAATACATCAGACAAGTTCTCAAGTAGCACAAATATTCCTCAATGCTGAAACAGCAAGTTCCTGATGTCCAAATGTAGCCTAACTGTATATTAAGGTTGAAAACTCCTTATTTGAAATTTGGGGGTTCTTTTAAAATACACAACATTGTATATACCATGGAGCAAAGACACCTCTACTCTTGATCAGGGGACAGCTCAACAAGACTGAGCTTCCCCATACAGCTTGCAAAAAGCCAAACTTCCAGGAACAGCAGAGACAAGAAGGATTGAGCAAGAAGTGCAGCAGCTCAGAAATAGTTCCCTTAGAAGCTGTCACCTAAAAACTAACCTGAACATCAACCTGCAGTCTGTTGAAAAACACACAGGCAAAAGAAAATTATGGAGGAGACCCAGGTGTCCTAAGGTTTGACTACTGGGGAAAGAAAAAAACCATCCCGTATGTTCAAGAACAGGGACTGTACTGTTTCTCTTGTTTAAATCTCATTTAAGTGAAGAGTGATCTTTGTTTGACCTACAAGTTATTCAACAGAGTACAGGATCTAGATTAGCAGCCAAGTACCACACAAATGCTTTTAGGAACCAGCAACCAAGCTTTGATTGCCAGTACACTGGTATAAAGAAGTTGTCCCATGTTTCTCAAAGAAAAATAAGCATGCTTCGGTTTGCTGTGGCTGCCATGAGAAAAGAAACCTATTTTGAAAGAGAAGTCTTTCCTAATGGGCAGGAAAATATGCTGGAAACTCAGTGGAATTAGTTAGAAGGAAAATTGAGCTTCCTTAATGAAACAGAGGAATCCTCAGAAGGCAGGAGCGTAAGTGATCACATGGTGCTTGTACACCAGACCTTGAGTGATACACTTTGTGAGTTATAGGTACCTATTATCTACTCCTAAAGAAGCCTTCCTTCTTCAGACCCTACCTACAACAAAACACAAATCATTGCTTAGCAAAGCACTCTTTTGACACTGTTGAAATTTAGATGTGGAGAAGATTCGTGCCATCTGATGTCTGGTTTTATTAATAGAAAATACAGAGTTTAGAGTCCTCTGCACCTCAGTTCATCAGACACATCACTTCCACACCCATTCAGGATACCTGGAAGATATAATGATCATGTCTGCTGGAAGATGTTGCCCATTGGTGACCTTCACAATATCTCCTACTGCTACCTGTTGAGGCAGGGGCAGGAGTACAGTAGCATGGAAAAGAAAAACAAACAGTTCGCTCATCTGAAATGTTAGTTTGTTATTTTCTTTCACCCAGCCAAAAGAACAGCACCATGCACAGAACAGCTAGAGACAGTGCTTCTGAAAGTCAGAGTACTTTTCACTGCAAATTAGGAAGTATCAAAGCCTTCCTTTATCTGAACACAAAGTAAACAATTATCGATAGAAAAAATAACTACACTCAATTGGAAAGCATGAACATCTATGGCTTATATTTAATAAAAATACTTTTTTCTAGAATTCTGTCACACAGGTTTGAGCTATTTTTTACTTCAATTTTAACTTACAGAAAGATTTTTTTCCTCCTAAAAAAGTTATTTTTAAACTTTACACCTTCAGGAAGTATCAAGAGTTTCTCCTATTCCTTCTCTGTACTACAGACCTCCCCAGTTACCACTACCATTTCCCTTCCTGTTGCTTTGATGCACTGCTTGCACTAGTCACTAGCAAGGAGTATTGGCTGTCCAGATATATAGCATCAACCTGTTCTTCTCTGACCTTCAGATGTGCAAAGTCCCCATTTCTGGAATGCTGAAGACCTAAGAGTTCCCAGCACCTTCAGTGGCAGTCACATGTGCATGAGACTTTCATTCCAGAAGGACAAAACAGAACTCTCAAAACAATATCCAACTGCTTAGCACCACCACACTCTTGAGAGTCTATCCTGGTTTGAGCTGACATGGTTGATTTTCTTCCTAGAGGCTGGTGCAGTGCTGTGTTTTGGATTTAGTATGAGAATACTGTTGGTAACACACCGACGCTTTCAGCTGTTGCTAGGAAGTCAGAGTGTCCACATTAAGTCAAGAACTTTTCAGCTTCTCTGGCTCTGCTAGGAGTTCAAGGAGCTGGGAGAGCACAGCCAGAAGAGCTGACCCAGGCTAGCCAAAGGGATATTCCCTGCCATGTAACTGCACATTCCCTATAGGGCTGGGGAAGCTAGCCAGGAAACAGTATTGCTGCTCAAACAGACACTCAGCGAGCCATCACTACTAAACCATCTTGGTCTCCACACACTAGGTGAGATTTTAGGGGGTTTTTTTCATTCTCCTCCCCATCCCCTTGGGAGGGAAGGGCAAGTGAGCAGCTGTGTGGTGCTGAACTGTCACCTGGGGCTGAACTACAGTGGCCTGAGATGGTCTCAAAATATTTTAAACATATTTATGTATAAAAATACAGATGGCATGTTTGAACAGGTAGATTCATAATCTTTACTATGATGCCACTGAAAAATTACCTACCAACTTCAGCACAAAAAAATAAGGGAAATTTGCCTTCATGTCAACAAGGTGGGCAGTACACCACACTCCCCAACAGTAACTGCAAGCCTGAACAACATGCAGATGCAGACACAGACCAATTGAAGTGCTTAAGGGTGTAAGAAAAAACAGATTACAGGCTCAGCTTTAAATATCTTTCAATTCAGTGTCCTCACTACAAATAGGGCATGGAACAGCATAAACAGGCATCAGCATTAGCCAGCAGAATCCCTGACAATCTGTAGCTCCTACTATAAGCCTGATGCTTCTGCAGGATTGCTTTTAGGTCTCAAGGGAGGCGTCATTTCCCAGAGATTTTAGAAGGATGTACTTTTTCCTTATTTATTAATTGACAGGGCTAACTTTGTCCTTAAAAAGGCATTAAGAGCCACAGTTAGAGCAATAGATCTGCAGGGATTTTAGCAAGTTCTAGAAATAAAGCTCACCAGGTCTTGGTACAGGGCTTCCCAGCACATGGGTCCCAAGTGCCTGAGATAGCAGCAGGGCTTGTCTTCCATACTTGAGCAAACAGCTTCCTAATTAGCCTCAAAACCTAAGAGCTTTTTAGTAGCAAAGTCAGTCTGTTTGATTTTCAGGCTAGGTACAGCACTGCAGTGAAAGTTACTCTTCCAGATGCCAACTGAAGAGAAACTACTGTTTATACCCTAGAGCACATTACCTATCCAAGCAAGAGCACTTGTAACAGTTCATTAGCATTGGACAGAAACACAGCACTAGGATTTAAAGATTGGGAACTCAGGTGCCTTGTTCAGGGCAGTTTTCACTACTGCAACAGAAAGGATCCTTCCCACCCCAAGTCACAGGGAATTGTCACATAGTGTGCATTAGCTCTAGGGCTCAGAGTTTATTCCAGTGAAAGTAATTCCTGAACATCTTCCATTTCCCCCCCATCCCCAATTTGATTTACCTCTTTCCATATTATGTTCTGCCACATCCCATTTCTTAGAACTGGAAAGAAAGTGTAGAGTTAGATTAGAATAAATACCCAAGATGTAGACAAATTTCAACACAACTACATCAGCTGTAATGAACACTGACTAGAATGGGAACTAACACATACATTGGAGAAGTACTTTTCAGAAGCTGGGACCACACTTTTGTCCACAGCTGTAGGCATGTGTATTCAAGAAGAAAAAGAATCTGCCCTCAGCAATCACCCTGTGTCATTCTGATCACCTGCTAGACAACAGTTGGTGGCCTGATTTCTTCTTGGCATCGTTTCATACTAACATGCAGATGGATAGTGCTGTTGGCACTTGTTTGGGAAGTGACCTTCCTTAAAACAAAGGGCATTATTGCCTACTTCCCATCAATACCAGGAAGCGCCTTTATGCATGACAGCCACAGAATTTCTACTACTCCCTTTTTTCCTTACATTTTATTCACTATTATTTGATTCTCTGCTTTGGCAAGGGGGTTGGACTCAACCTCTTGAGGTCCTTTCCAATTCCTACAATTCTGATTCCAACACATCCGACCTCCCTAGCACATAAACTGCCCTTATAGGGCTGGACTTTGCTTTCCAGTAGAGCTTTGAGCCTGCCTGGCAGTTAAGATGTGCTTCAGCAGAAGGAGAATCCTAAATGCCAAAGCTCACACTGAAACAATAAAGAAAACAAGGTATGAAATACACCTTGGCTTCTGTTGTGCCCAAGTCCTACACTGCTATCTTAACACACTCACTGGTCACCTACTGCGGAACATGCTTTTCCACCCAGGTAGTTCCTCCAGGTGCTTCTACACATACTTAATGCCACCCTAGCCTAAACAGCAAGGTCAAAAATGTATGCCTAACCATCGCTGAGGAAACAAATCCAGGCCAGGCCTGAGCACACCAAGTACACCTAAACAAGCATAAAACCTCTGCTGAAAGCAGCTGTGGCTGGATTTTAAGAGACATTCAAAAGAAACATGTGCAACAGCTGAAAGCTGAAGAGGCCAGCCTTGTACGTGAAATACATTTTCAAGTTCTATGCAATTCACACACAATGCTCATTTGAAAACCCCACCAAATGCCCAGAAGATGCAGTTCTGCTGAACACAGCCTCAGCCATCATACTGAGGTTAGGGTACTCCCCAAACAGCAACGCAAGATTCAGATCAGATGAAGTGCAAGAAACCCACCTCTCGATTCCTGTCCCTAGGCCACACGCTTTAGAGCGCTGGGTTCTGATACTACAGTGGCTGGATCACAGTGAAGTAAGCTATTGTAAGAAAAAATGGGTGGGCAGCAACAGAAGCACTGCTAGTGATGCATCCAAACTGCTGAGCTTCCACCCAAACAAGTAAAGGTAGCTTAGGACAGGAACCGTTTTCTTACACCCCTTTTCCTTCCTTTTAATCTGTGCTTGAACTGAGCTCTGCTTAGTTCAGAATTCAGAAGGCCCAAGCCCAGAATCTCAAGTGAAAAAGCTACATACCTGCAGCCTTGACTCAAACCTCAAAACCCTCAGAGAAACTGCAACACCCAGCTTCTCCCAGGCCTCACTTTAAAGAGTTCTCTGCTCCACCAGGAAACTTCGGAAATGTTTCAAACTGCACATGCAATGAGGATATTCCATAGCTTCAAGTGCCAGGATCTTGGTCTTGTAGACAATTTATTTTCAACAATAACTCAGCTTTCATGCTTACTGAAATCAATTTAGCTATTAATTTGTCAAGCAAATTACTGAAGCAACTATGCTAGTTTTTTTTTTTTTACAAGAGCACAGTCTGAAGAGAAAGCACCCATTAGTCCTAACAGTGTAGAAATCTCAGGGCTGCAATTCTGCACCTCCTACTCTGCTTAACCTGGTTTATAGAAGTACTCCAAAGGACAGAACAGACTACCTTCTAGAAAATATTTGCAGGAGAATAAACTTGATGAATTATTCATTGTCAAAAGATATTTCATTGACATAGCAAATAATTAATACCTAAAAAAGACTGTTTCTACTCAGTTTTAGTGTCAAGCTTCTCCAAGGTGTTTTTAAGACTGAAACCCATGTACTGATGTTCTAGATCTAGGATCTAATGCTGTCATTCACACCTAGGTGTGTAGGACCATCTGAAGTGCTGCTCCTAAAAGGAAACCATTTCCCATCTATTTGTGATGGTTTGCTAGGCCTGTGCTTGTCTACTACTGAAAGGCATCCCATTCAATATTAAATACTCATGGCTTATTCTATATTGTGGCAATAAGAGGATCAATACTTCAGAAGAATTATTACCAAACTCTACATCCACACAACATGCTCATTAGGGGCTTCACCTGGGATTACTCTAGTCTGAGCCCTACATTCAATGTCATCTCCATATGCACCATGTGAAGCTGTCCAAGACAACCAACTGGCTCAGAGCCTAGCACACTCCAGGAGATGCACAATGCTCACCCAGAGCAGAGCTTTCAATTTAGTTTCCTCCAAAGGGAAACCTTTGCCTACATGCCAAAGCAACTCTACCATTGAAAACATTGGTTTGCTTTGCAAACATAATATATGAAATACACTTTGAAGATAGGCTACTGCTCAGAAACTATGCGAGCATAAATGCAAAGCCTACACGCATGTTAACAAAGCAAGCATCTGGTCACTGCAGTCAGTGTAGGTCAGAACATAGCTCAGCAGCCAGCATATGTCTGCTTTTGAGTACTGCTTACACTGATGAGCCCTCACACAGCTGCAAGTGGAGCCTAAGGCACATACAGAACCTCAACTTGATTAGTCTTAATTCAACCCTGAAGTTAAATTAGCTTTTCATTGTCATAATACAAGTCTCAAGAATGAACCTCCTGAGCCTTCCTCTTTGGACATGTGATACAATTTTTAAAGTGACAGTTAACACTGTATTTAGAATATTCAAATATAAAAAAAAGCTTGAACTAAAATAATTAAGTGCTAAATTCCACTTAACTCCCTAAGCATACCTCCCACTCTTTAAGGCTGCCTCTCCACAAATAACCGATAAGCTTCCCCTGAAGTGTTTGTTAGCACCTATCACCTAACTACATGCCTACATGGCCTTTGAAAGAGCAGTCTTTTATACTACCTTTAACAAGACCTGTTATGCCACATTGCTGACTCCTCACGGCTAATAAAGCGTTCTTGCACTTGAAACATCTTGCCAGACTCTAAAAAGTTATCTGTAAGAGCTGGTAAAGCAATGCTTTTTGATGTTACATTAATATTCAGTCTCAAGAATCAACTTTCCAAGCACAAAGGAGTAACAACTCCCTGGAAGTAGTCCTGCAAACATTTTGCATGTTACCTGAAGTGTGGAGATAGAAGATTGCTCAGTTCCCCGTGTTCCTTCAAGTGTTTCTGAAGCTTCTTGATACTGAAACTAGCCTGATCTAGTTAAAGGTGTCCCTGATTACTGCAGGGGGGTTGGGCGAGATGGCCTTTTAAAAGTCCCTTTCAGTCTAACATGTTCTGTGATTCCATGTTTGAGAGGAAGGGGCTCTACTCAGAGGTCAAATCCCTGTGTTTACCATTTCATCTGCAGATCTCCACAGAGAAACAGTGAAGGAGCTGATGAACACAGGGTCACAGAGATCTCAGGACTGCAGCACAGGCTCACCATAGGGTAGTCAGCAACAATCTCTTGCTACTTTCTGCACAGGTTTTGAGTTAAGGGAGATGAAAACCCAAGTGATGCCTTAGGTGCCAAGATGTATGAATGCATTAGGGATACATGTAAGCATTTGCAAGATATCAACATTAAATTATTTCAGTGACACTTCAGGAAAGCAAATCCACAAAATCCCCAGAGCTCTTCCTACGTTTTAAAAGCAGCATTTACAAAAATAACTTCAAATTCCTTTGACATCAATGTTGTTTTTCATGGGTTTGCTGGGGGGGGTTGTTGTTTTGGGTTTTTTAGAGAAAGCAGCGTTTGTTTTGCAGGGTGTTTTTTCTTGTTTTGGGTTTTTTTGAGGATTTTGTTTTGTTTAAGAATAATCAAGACCGTTTGACAGGAGAGAGTCACTTGGTTTTCTTGGAGAAGGAAGAACTGTATACCTCTGTATAATTTCAAGGATGACCAAACTTAAAAATTCTATCTAATAAGCCCCCTTCCTCCCATGCTTCACCCTCAAATGTCACACTATCAATCTGAAACATGTGGTAGAGCAAAATCCAAAGAGGCATACGTTCCCCATCACCACAACTGCTTAAGCAATACAAGTGTCCAAGAGTCAGTGTTCTCACATTCACAATTTGCACTTCAAGTGTTTTAAGACTGTTTATCCTTACCTATTGTTTTCTTTTTATTCACTGCACTGTCTGCCTTATGCCTTTTCTGCAAGGAAACAACATTGCATTACACCTCATTACACTTCATTGCAAATTCCAAAACCATCAGAGCCAGAAGCATGACAAACTACAAGACAATGCATTGGGCCATTTATGCTTTTATGGGTTTTGGCATGGGGTGATCAGCGGGGTTTTTTGGTGGGTTTTTTTTTAAGAAGTCACACATTATCTAAATCCAAACAGCCTGCAAAAGAAAATAATTTGAAGTGAGAGTCCCTGTGTTGGAAGTCAAGACCAGTCTCAAGCCTGGCTCAAACAGCAAGATACTAAGACTCCTAACTGGGCCTTGGGAGAAACAAGAGTACATTTAGATGAAAACTGCACTATACATTCTGTGTGCTGTTTGTTTAGTCTAACTTTCAAATTATTTTCTTCATCAGCATTTTGTAAAGCAGAAACATCTCTATTATAAACAGCATCCAAATAAGGTAGTGCAGACTTTCCCCAAAATATTTTCTTTCTAGCCAGGCCTGCTGAGTAAGAGCATGAGGAAACAAGTTGGAAGAGGAAGAAACAAACGTTCTGACTTCCACTATTTCCTTGCTGACCATCTAGAAATGAAAGCAATCTCAGTGTGCCACTGAAAGTCTAGTCAAGTTCAGAGCTTAGAAATGCAAAAGGATATTTCACCACTGTTCAGCATTGATTCAATAGGCTTCAGAGACACACACCTCCAGGGCTCTTTTGAAACACTGTCTTCAACACAGCCGTACCCATAATCATACTCACATAGTCTTCAATGATTTCTTTGATGCCAGCAACTGTTAGAATAAATAGCAATGGCACCAAGGTGGTATATCTTCCTGTTGGAGAGACATCTGGAATTTGCTGTGAATAGAGGGAGAGGAAATACCCAGTTTATATTTGGATTTACAACTGGTTTCTAGCAGATTCAGAGCTTTATTCAAAGTTCTCAAAAGGGAGAACACAGAGCTTTCTGATTTGTGCATGACTGACATTAAATTTCAGCTGGCAAACTAGCCTAAGCTCTCAGTAGATTTGAAGAATATACTACCATAAATTAAGATAAAGTTGCTATACATGCCTTTTATTCTACTTCTCTCTTGACAAGAAAAAAACATGTTCAAATTATGTAACTCAAATGGAAACAATGATAATGTGAACTATCTAAACAGTTAGTGCTTTCACAAGAATCCACACATTTCTCAGTATGGACAATAAATAGCTCCATGTTCTATGCTACTAATTCTTCTGTTCTTAATAATACAAATTAGAATGGGGAAGTTGCTTTCAATAATATAATACAGACCTCACTGGTACTGCTATTAAAATACACCTAAGCATTTCTTTGCAGTTAAGCACAACAAACAGAAATCCCATTTTATGATCAAGAGAAACCAGTAAAACAGTACCTGCAGTAAGGCAATGAAGAGGAAGAATGCATTTGCAGCTTTTCTTATCTGCTCATACAGGAAACGAGGTAGAAATGTCACCACACTGTACTTGGCTGTGCTGCAAGTTAGAAAAATTCTGGTTTAGTATTTCATTAGAAAAAAATGTATAGGGATTCTGACCAAAAAGTTTCAAGCAGGCTTCTGAAAGTCAGGGTTAGAAAGATCACACAGTACAGACAAATTCAGAGCATGGAAGAAGCTGCCTGAACTACAAAGAGCTGCACAGTCCAACAGAGGTATCATGTGGACCCAGAAGCCAGGCAGTGACACCTGAGTCACTGCTACCTTTGTTACTGGATAAACCACCACATCATTTACCACCTGTCCAAACTTCAGCACCATGAATAACCAATCTTCTACCTCAGTCCCAAGCACCCGATCAAGTACTTGGCCCTTCTCAAAACATGTGTTTCAGTGCTGGGGGGGAGGCAGAATTTAACACAGGAGAAACTAGAAATTCTGTAGTGCTGTTTTAAAGATGTCACATTTCCCAGTTCATAACCACTGGATACTCAGTCATGGATACTCCTCCAAGACAATAATAATTAAGCTTTCCTGGTTACTTTCCCCAAGTAGTTATGCTACTATTTCTTCTACCTTAAAAAAAGTATACTGCACAAAGGAGTCTCAACAAGCCATATAACTGTCTTGTTCCTATCAAACCCATGATGTGGATGAGTACAGCTTCAGAAAAAAGGGTCCAAGGTTCTAAGAAAATACAACTATTCAGTTTTTGTGTTAGTTCTAAGCACCACACCCATGCTGTCAAGTTACCACAACCATGAAGGAGACCAAGGTTGCTTTTGCAAGTCCTTGCTCTCTGAACACGTTACCTGGAACTCAGTCACCTACATGCCTTGGTACAAGGAGGTTTGCAGCATGAGTTTCCTTGCAGTTTGAGCCATATGGGAGACTGAGTCTCTCTAGTGGCACATAGTGTTCCATTGCAAAGTGAAAAAATATTAGAATAAGAGCAACAAATTTGCCTTACCTTCCCCACTGTTAACTACAGTGCATCAGTGTGAGCCAGAGCTTCAAGAGCCAAGCGCTGGCAGCTACAGTTCAAGTGTCTTCGCCCAGACACTAAAAGCAAGCTCTGCACAAGCCAGACAACCTGTGATGGAGTTTGTGTTTTGGGATATCATCTAGATATATTTTTTTTAAGGCACCTTATACTTCCAAGAAACTGTGGGCCCTAAGATAGTCCTTTCAATAAGGAAAACTGGTTTCCTGAAGCACTCGTAATCACAACTCCTCAAACACAGGCAAGATGCTATTTTGCTCACGTCTTCTAGAAGCATCAAGATCACCTGTGAAGCCTGATCCTCTACAAAATACTTTTCTTGTTCTGCCCCATCAAACCACCTTCTAGATCAACTGAAGTCCATGGCATTATTATTCAGAAATTATGAAGAACTAATATAATCATGGCAACATGGACACTAGGATCAAGTGCATCCTCAGCAAGTTTGCTGAGACCACCGAGCTGTGTGGTACAGTCAACAGGCTGGAGGGAAGGGATGCCGTCCAGAGGGACATGGACAGGCTGGAGAGGTGGGGCTATGTGAACAGCATCAAATTCAACAAGGCCAAGTGCAAGAATCTGCACATTGGTCAGGGAAGTCCCAAGCCTAACTAAAGGCTGGGTGGAGAACAGATGGAGAGCAGTCCTGAGGAGAAAAACTTCAGGGTGTTGGTGGATGTAAAACTCATGACAGATCAATGAACACTTGCAGCCCAGAAAGCCAACCATGTCCTGGGCTGCATCAAAACCAGCGTGACCAGAAGATTGAGAGGTGATTCTNCTGCATCAAAACCAGCGTGACCAGAAGATTGAGAGGTGATTCTGCCCCTCCCACTCTGAAGCCCCACCTGCAGTACTGTGTCCAGCTCTGGAGCCCCCCAGGACAAGACAGACACGGACCTGTGGGAGCAAGTCCAGAAGGTGGCTGTGAAGATGATCAGAAGGCTGGAGCACCTCTGCTATGAGGAGAGGCTAAGAGAGTTGGGCTTGGCCAGCCTGGAGAAGAGAAGGCTCTGGGGAGATCTTAGAGCAAAGTTCTGCTTTCCTGTAAGCCCCTTCAGGTACCAGGAGGCAGACTGTTTACAAGGGCATGTAATGATAAGACAAGGGGTGATGGCTTTAAACTGTAAAGGGGTAGATTTAGATCAGATATTAGGAAAGAAATTCTTCCCTGTCAGGGCAGTGAGGCCCTGGCACAGGCTGCCCAGAGAAGCTGTGGCTGCCCCCTCTCTGACAGTGTTCAAGGCCGGGTTAGATGGGGCTTTGGGCAACCTGGGCTAGTAGAAGGTGTCCCTGCCCACAACAGGGGGTTGGAACTAGATCATCTTAAAGGTCACTTCCAACCCAAACCACTGATTCTATTATCTGCCTTTCACATTTGGCTATACATAAAACAGACCCTTGACCCACAGGCAGTTATCAGCAGGATTCTCTTAGCTTTGTATGGGCAACATTAGAGAACTCCCATTATCCATGACCACTTATTTACTTTAACCATTTTCTTCCCTCTTTTCTTCTTGCCCTGGTTTCAGAAGGGCTAGCAGTAATTTTCTTCCTAGCAGCTGGTGTAGTGCTGTGCCTTGGAATTAAGATGAGAATAACGTTGCTAATACCCCAACAGTTTTAGCTGTTGCCAAGCAGTCACAGACTTCTCAGCTTCTCATATTGGCCTGCCAACAAGAGGTAAGGCACCAAGAAACCAGGAGGGCCCACAGACAGGACAGCTGACCCAAACTGGTAGAAAGGTTATTCCATACTGTGGGATGTCATGCTCATTACTAACTGGGGGAGTTGGCTGCAGGGCAGCACGTCTCAGGAACTAGCTGCGCGTGGTCACAGGAGGTAAGAAATTTTGCTGTGCACACTTTTAGTGTTATTTTCTTTCTCTGTCTTAAACTGTCTTTATCCCAACCCACAATTTCTTACCTTTTTCCCCCCCACAGCTCTCTCCCCCATTCCACTTGGGAGAAGGAGGAGTGAGCAAACATTTGTGTGGTTGTTTTAGCAGCCAGACAGGTTAAGTCACACTTCCCCATCCCCATTTAATGGTATGCTGCCACATCTTCCAGAATAGAACAGAAAGAAGGGACAACATGGCACCATCTGTTTATGAAGCTACTTTGGACACCAGTGTACCATCAGTGGGGAAGTTAAGATCTTAATATTTAATTGATCATTCTATCTTATTAGACTGTGGTAGTTCTAATTCAATTTTGCCTAGTTTTCTATTCAAGCAATTACGAACCCCCACTGCTTTTCATACAACACAGTTGTTACACTGGATTTCCAAAAAGGCAACATGACAGCATTCCTAGCACTGCAGCCAACAGACTTCCTACTGGTACTACTGCTCAGCAGAATCATGTAGTGAAGTATTCAGTGTGATATTCCACAGAAGTCACAGGTGGTCACACTTCAACATAAACTACACCATCTCAGCCCAATGAAGACACACATCCAGGTTTACAGCCTGTAATGCAGTGCACTTGTATAAATGAAGGGAAATTCTTTCCTTGAAAGGCTGCTTCTGGCAGCTAAGATGATTTTTGTTTAAGCCCCATTTACTTGGTCCCACATGTAATAACCTTCTGATAACACAGAATAATTAAAGATACACAGCTCAGGAGTACCTGGTGACTTTAAAACACAGGTTAATCAAAGTAACAGCGTAGACTTACCTAACAAGCAAATTCCCCAGACAACACTAATTAGAAGTCAGGAGTTGGCAAATTTTTATATCAAAATGGTATTCCTTGGATACCACAACATCCACATTGCTGTGACTGTATTAGAGCAAGAAGTTGTCTGATGGCAATCAAGCTGAAACATTTATGAAACATTCTACCATTTACCGACTTCACAGCTAACTGGTCCAGCCAATATTCTTACTCTAACAACTGCATTACTATCACCACAGTAAGGCTATTTTGAGTGAGCTTTATACATATTTCCCCCTCTACTCTGCCTTGGTCAGGCCCCACCTGGAGTACTGTGTCCAGTTCTGGGCTCCCTGGTATAAAAAAAGACAGAGACCTCCTGGAGAGAGTCCAGAGAAGGGCTCCGAAGATGATTAGGGGCCTGGAGCATCTCCCCTATGAGGATAGGCTGAGTGACCTGGGACTGTTTAGTCTCGAGAAAAGAAGACTTAGGAGGGATCTAATTAGTGTTTATAAATATCTTAGGCATGGGATGCAGGGGGAATTGGCCAGCCCCTTTTCAGTGGTCTGTGGGGACAGGACAAGGGGCAATGGCTGCAAATTGGAGCACAGGAAGTTCCGCACCAACATGCGGAAGAACTTTTTCACAGTGAGGGTGACAGAGCCCTGGGACAGGCTGCCCAGGGGGGTGGTGGAGTCTCCTGCTCTGGAGATATTCAAGTCTCGTCTGGACGCCTCCCTGTGCAATATGAGCTAGGGAGCTGCTTTGGCAGGGGGGTTGGACCCGATGATCTCTCGAGGTCCCTTCCAACCCCTACGATTCTGTGATCCTGTGATTAAGTCACACCATCCATTGAAGTAACATTACAGATGCCCACAGAAAACAGGTGGCTCTCCAATTAGAGAGGGGCCATTCAGGAGTTCCTGTGCAGACTCAGAACAGTCTCCTTTACGTATGGAAAGGTGTATGTTATTCAAAGAGCTTCTTAGGAAAAGCTAACTAATGCTCTAGGCTAGGCAGGAGTATTTGATTAATCTGGCTTTGAAGAGCAGCTCTAAAGGACAAGTACTATACTTAGCGATAAAAAAACCTCATGCTCCCTCATGGTAGATGCATTGCAGATGACTTCTGAGCTTTGATTATCCTGAAGTTAAAAACTACAGGTGAACAGGTAAAAAAGTCAAGCAGCTTATTTACAGCACAATTTTGGTCACTAAAGATGAACACCCACGAAGTCTAGCCCAGATTGGAGCCATCATCTCCAGAGAAGTGCCTGGTACCCAACTCCAAGAACACCAGGTCTGCAGCTCACAGACTAGGTTGTAGCAGGGGGAGGAGGGGTGCATATAATAAAAAACCTAACATTTTTTCCTAAAGCAACAGCTGTTAGCTATGCAAACCTTGCTCCCAAGTCTGATGTTTAAACAGCTGAGCAAACATTAGAAGAGATCTATATCTGCAACTTAATTCACTTAATTAATCTATTACCCAAAACAGGTTCAAGCTATGAAACAAATCTTAACACACCTCCCCCCACCCCTCCCTTCTTCCAGGTCTCAACTTCATTCCCGCTTTCTCCCCCTTCTCCTCATCCAGGAGCACAGGGGGATGGGGAATAGGGTTTGTGGTCAGTTCATCCCATATTGTCTCTGCTGCTCCTTCCTCCTCTAGGGCAACTCCTCACACTTTTCCCTTGCTCCAGCATGGCATCCCTCCCACAGGAGATAGTTCTCCACCAGCTTCTCCAACCTGAGGCCTTCCCACAGGCTGCAGTTCTTCACAAACTGGCCCTGTGTGGGTGCGTTCCACAGGATGCAGACCTTCAGGACCAGACTGCTCCAGCATGGGTCCCCCAAGGGGTCACAAGTCCTGACAGAAAACTTGCTCTGACATGGGCTCCTCTCTCCATGGAGCCACAGGTCCTGTCAGGAGATTGCTGCAGCACAGGCTTCCTACAGGGCCACATCCTCCTTCAGGTGTCTTGCAGTGGTTTGGCCCTGGCTGGAGGCCAGATGCCCAAAGTCACTTTATCACTCCCCCTTTCAGCTGAACAAGGGAGAAAATAGATACTGGGAAGCTTAAGAGTTGAGATATGGACAGGGAGAGATCACTCTGCAGTGAGCATCATGGGCAAAACAGACTCAACACAGTGTAAAGGAAAGAAAACTCTCTAATTTATGACACTGCACTGCACAGCCTGTGACACCAGAGTTGGGTAATGAGAAGTGTGACCAGATCTTAAAGCACCTCCCCCCACCCCTCCCTTCCTAGCAGACTTCACTTTAGTCAGGATTTTGCTCTCTTCTTCCCCCTCATTGTGGCACAGGGAGGGGCAGGGAACAGGGAGTTTTGGTCAGTTCCTCACAAGCTGTTTTCCTTCTTCTCTGAGGGNNNTGAGTCTTTTCCCACAGGGCTTCAGCTCTTCACCAGCTGCCCCAGTGTGGGTCACTTCTATGGGGTGCAGTCATAAATCATAGAATGTCTCAGTCTCTCAGGCCCAGACTGCTCCAGTCTGGTCCTCTACAGAGTCACAAGCCTCCCCCCAGCAAACCTGCTCCAGCACAGATCTCTCTCTCATCTCTGTCTCCATCTCTCTCCACAGGCTGCAAGTGCTGGCAGAGGCTTGCTCCTACAGAGGTCACAGCATCTTCCATATGTCTCCACCCACTCCAGCATGTGGCCTCTCCACAGGCTACAGGTGAGGTCTCTGGATCCCATCCACTTCCATGGGCTGCAGGGGGACACCTGCTCCACCATGGTCTTCTCCACTGACTGCAACGGAATTTCTCTCTCCATCTCCTAGAACACCTCCTCCCCCCTTCTTCATTGACCTTGGTGTCTGCAGAGTTTCTTACATCTTCTCAATCCCTCCTCTGGTGGCAAAAAGCAGCTGCTTGTGTTTTTTTCCTACTAACTGTGATTCCCAGAGGTGCTGTGACCATCGCTGCGGGCTCGGCCTTGCTCAACAACTTGAGCCGTGAGTCAGCTGGTGTTTACTCTCTTGGGCCTGCAGAGAGCTTCTGGCTACTTCTTGCAGAAGCCATCCCTGAAGCCTCCTCTTTGCCACCAGAACCTTGCCACATAAAACCACAACAGTCTCTGTGTGCTTCAGCATGGGGTCCTCCATGGGCCACAGGTGGAATCTCTAATCCCCATCATCTTCCATGGGTTGCAGGGGGACAGCCTGCCTTACCATGGTCTTCCCCACAGGCTACAGAGGAACCTCTGCTCCAGCACCTGGATCCCCTTCTCTCCCTCCTTCACCAACCAGGGTGTCTGCAGTTTCTCACACCTCTCTAGCTGCAAAAAGCTGCCACTTTATTTCCTCCCTTTTAAAATGTTACCTCAAGGGCACCACCACCACCAATAGGCTCAGCCTTGGCCTGACCCCTGTCAGGCCCAGGGGAAGCTTTTAGCAATGTCTTACAGAAGCCACCCCCGTAACCTCCCCGCTAGCAAAACCTTGTCTTGAAAATCCAAAACAGTCATGTTTCACGTTAGCCACTGTCCAAGTCAGAAGGAACACCACCAATCCCTATTAAATGAGCCAGGATACACATCAGTACAGCTGAACACTGCTTCAAGGGCAGTGCAGAGATCTTGCTAGAAATCAAGCACTATCATTTGAGAAAAGTCTGTGGTATTCACGTACCTTATCTTGCTACCATGCCACTAATGTACCAAGGATTAGTTAGTCTGGGAACACTCAAATGAGAAGTAGCTACCAGAGCACTGAGAAACTCAGCTGTAGTTTTCCAGTATAGTTCTTCCTTTTAACATGGATTTTTGCATGGCAACTCCCACAATTTCCATTTCCCATTCCTTAAAAACTTTTAGAAGTCAAGCTTTACTGTATCATCCTTGAAGAGGCAAAGGCTGCCAGTAACAGACAGAGGTTACTTCCTTGAGAAGCAAGCATGTGCTGGCAACATGCAGCCCAATACAGCTCTACATTGCCCCGGCCAGCCATCACTTCCTTGATAATCAGGCTGACAACTGAGTTGAGCTTCACCATTAGACTAATCACAGTAAATAGGACAATACAACACCCTGTCCTTTCCTAGGCAGCATTCACCCACAGCTATCTATTCCACAGTTCACACACTTGAAATAGTCTCAAATCCCAGAGCTGAAGTACTTATCACCGCTTGATATTAGTGCTTTTAAGTAGACATCAAATCACAGGAACAATTAGTAACCAAGCCAGGCACAGGCACCTGAACCACAGTGGAGGGGCTGGGTAAAGAAAGTGTTGAAGACTTGAGCTCTTCTTTCACCAAGGAGGCTTTGTTATCATCAATATGCACAATAGATCAGGTGCCCTGTAGCAGGGAAGAAAAGTTATAAAAACCCCCAAGATCTGTTTGAATTAAAGTGCTGAGATACTGTCATCAGTGAAATTGCATGATAGAGAGCAGATAAGGGCAGGACAAGGGGGAACGCATTAAAACTAAAAGGAAGGAAGATTTAGATTAGATATTCAGGGGAACTTTTTTACAGAGAGAGTGGTGAGGTGCTAGAACAGGCTGCCCAGAGAAGTAGTGGATGCCCCGTCCCTGGAAGCGTTCAAGGCCAGGTCGGATGGGGCCCTGGGTAACCTTGTGTAGATCCAGGCCTGGAGGGTGGTGGCCCTGCCTGTGGCAGGGGGGGTGGAGATCTATGATCCTTGGGGTCCCTTCCAACCCAGACCATTCTATGATTCTATGTGTTTAGTAAGGTTCCACAGGCACATGACACTTCTCTTAATGGCAAGGCTGACATCAGCTTTAGAGGTTCTGCAGTAGCTCTTGAGTACTGAAGCAGAACGAAAACAAGGTACCTCAGAGCGTCACCCAGGAGGCACAGCGGCAAGCTCCACCTATTTCAAGTGTATTTAACTACACTAACACAAAACCCAGCAGGCAGTTATTGCACCCAGCAGAGAAAGCTCATTCATGGCATCTCACCACACTGCCATGCAGAGTATTATTAACTGGGTCATTATAAATCCAGATGTCACAGGTGTTTTGGCAGCTGCATGCTTTTGACACCAGAAGATCACCTACCTCCTTAGAGCACATGGAAGAGTGTCTTTTGATTGAGATGCTTGCTAAGGAAACACAAAAATCAACTGTTTACACATACCCCAAGGAACACAGTACTACAAGGGTGTTTAAGGAGCAATTACTTATATGCCCATGGAGTAATTAGGACCTAGCTTTCTATCAAGCAATAAGCAACCAAAGTTGGTTTCTTTCACCAGGCGGGAGTTTGTCTGAAGCAGGACAGCCCCCAATCTGATCCACAATCTCCGCTCTGTGATGAATCCTTGACACTATGGTTCCTGCAGAGGGATACCTTAGCCAGTAAAGGGTTTCAGTGCTCTTTATACAGCCTGTAGGTTCTATCAGCTAACAAAAGGGCAAGTGATACTTAAATACTCCAGTGAGATGGACTCAGCTCAGATCGAAACAGAGGAGTGCAAAAGGAGCTAGACTTGCTCTTGTGCTCTAAGTAGTGGATGATTTGACCCCTACACTGTATTATTGCTGAAAGCTGAAATGCCTGACCAGAACAGAGAACCAGTAGCCATCACATTAGGATATCTGTCAGCCAGCCCCAGAGCTGTCCACAATACAAATACCTGTTTTCATCTCCATCTTTTCTGTACTCCCCCCTACAGCTTCTCTTGCACAAACAAGTTCATATATTGTCAAAACATAAAAGAAGTCATAACTTTGTTTAAAGGACATTCTTCTGCCCAGGCACTGAAGGGTCAACCCTCAAAAGATTTTTCCCACAAAGCTGCTGCAATACCAAAAAACAGTAAGTCTGCTGTCTTCAGTTACCTGCTCAGACAGTGAAGCTGACTCAATATTCAGATATATTAATCCACCTGAACTTTGGCAGCATCCAAAACCCACTTTTAACAGCTTCCAA
Source organism: Zapornia atra (assembly GCA_013400835.1). NCBI lineage: Eukaryota > Metazoa > Chordata > Aves > Gruiformes > Rallidae > Zapornia > Zapornia atra. The sequence goes on along the minus strand of VZTU01000044.1, from coordinate 57,486 downwards.
TTGCAGTGCACAGTAACTAGTGAAATTCTTACCGGTGGGACAGTTACCCCAAGGATCTCATCACCTCCTATCATCTCAGTGCAATGATTCCTTCATTTATAGATCAGGCTCTTTCCAGAAGGAACTAAGGCACCACTATGTGCTTGGAAGACTTGTTCTTCCCCTCCTTTTTTTAACATGAGGAACTGATCACATCTTGGTATCCAAGTCCTCTCCAATCCTATGATTGAAAATTGGTTTATACAGGTTTAAGAGTCAGAATGCATCAAGCCAGCCCATGAACTCCCTCAAGCCAAGTTCTATAAGAACTTAATTTCTGTGGGCCAGAACAGCTTAGGTCTGCTGTAATTAGATAGTGAAGTTCTGAAAAATAGTTTGTTTCAGGTATTAATTTAACTAGAAATAAAAAAAGCAGACAAGCTGACAGCTAGACAACCAACCACTGAGGTTTAAGAGCACTTTACACAAGGAAACACAAATTAGCACAGACACATCAAATGTACTGTAAAATAATGACCTAAGAATAATGTCCATCATTCATGTTGTGTCCTACACCAAAGCCTAATAAGAAGGCAGGGTAATGAGTGCAATATTCATTGATTATCACTGCTTTCTGCTTGCAAAGTGTTATGTTACCTACACTAATGCACAAGCTCTGTTTTAGGAGCTGACACACCCAACTTGGCTGAACTATCAGCACTTCTGCTGCTAAGCTTGTTGCTAATGCAATTTCAGAGGGCTTCATTTTGGTTATCTTTGCATAGACCATTTTAAAGACAGAACTCCATGAAAAGGATTATGATCTGTTGTCCACTGAGCATGAGTGTCTTACTACTCTCAAGTTCAGCAACATCAACTTTTATGCAATGGTTTTTAGAATTCTTAACCTACAGTATCTTGTGCCAAAATACCCCAGTATTGTACCAATACTTCTGCCATGCATAGCTAGTGAAACTGCAAAAAACGAGTATAACTCACATTGCCAAAGCAAGTATTACTTCCACTAGGAAGGTGTCCTACAGTAGTGCTCATAGCAATCTTAATACAGAATAGGCATTAGCACAACCACTCACATGCAGTTTAACCTGAAAACAAGACCTCGTGGGCATATTTAATAGAAGTGATAGCATTTTTGCTTCCAAATCCTGTACCCTGGAGGCTTCTCCTAAAGCATGCAAACAGCAAAGCCTTCTCCATTTGTTCTCTATTCACGCAATCCCTACAGAAAAGGGAACAGACTCCTGGCTATTTTTCAGTAACAAATACATTAGACAAAGACTGTTTAGAGACAACACTAAAAGCTCTGTAGGCACAACATTGTTCCAGCATGCTCTGATGTTGTCAGGTCATCACTACAGAAATACACCCTTGCTTTTCAGTAGCCCTCCTAGCAAATATAACTCAGTAAAGTGGACTGGAACAGTTAACCTAGAAACACTACTACCCAATAAAAGTTTAGTACCACCTTGTCCTGGTTCTGGCCAGGCCAGGGTTGATCTCCCAGAGGAGAAACTGGCAGAGTCACCACGGGTTGGGATAAGGACAGTTTACTGGCAAATATCAAAGTGAATACAGAACAACAATGGCTCGTTACACAAACAACCAGTGCTGACAGAGTACCTTATTGAACCGACGATTACAGAGGGCTGCCCAACGGCAAGAACCGACTGACCCGACGTCCCAGCCACACTCCAACTGCCCTAGAGGCGAAGAACAGCTCCCACCCTTCCCCAAGCAGCTGCTTTTATGGGCAAGTGGTGTCAGGTGGTGTGGAAAACAGCTCCGGCTAACTCAGTTCACCTGGGCTGACTCAGCTGATCTGTGTTGGCTGATTGGGAGGTCAACCCTGGCCTGGCCAGAACCAGGACACACCTTTAATTACTATGCAAGCCCAAAATAGGCTTCACAGTAAGAACAGCATTGATATGAAGGTAATTGGGGGGAAAAAAACCCCAAAAAATAAATCATAGCAAGTCACCTAAGTTAGCTGGCACTCTAAAAGAGAGACTGCTAGCTTCAGTTTTAAAGTCATTATTTCATTCCAGTTCTCACCACTATGTCAGCAGCTGTTGTTCTAGTGACAAGTGGGGGGCTGGTAGAAGAAATTCATACCCATGTTTCAAAACTAAGCAAATATTTTCATCCCACAGAAGCTATATGGAAAGCAGTTAACAGTTTTTAAGATCTACTTTGGTTAACTTAAGAGAATTTCACACTCTTCTACATTTTTCTACAGGCCACCACCAGCCGTCAGACAGCGAGGCCTGTAGTACAGGCCTGTAGGACCGAGCAGGCAGCTGCACACACCTGAGAACAGCAGACCACCTGAGGAACAGCTATTTATTGTACATGCCACCTCCAAGTCCTGAGAGACACCTACTGTGGTCTCCACCCTCGCTCAAACTACACAATCACTGAAAACCATTTAGTCTCTTCCTCTTCACATATTTCTCTAGACAGAGCTCACCAAGACTTGAAGAGTAAGTAGAAGTGCAGTGACAAGGGAATACACACCTCAATACCGGCCAATATTTATTCAACAGATTTGTTTGCGTGAAGTCAGACTGCATTTAAACTTCAGTGCCTCAAAGTCACTACAATAGTGACTTGAACTAGGTCTTTTCCCCCTTTTCAGATAAATTCCCCTGCTGTGTTGCTACTACTGATATGTTAAATTCATCAGGATACACACAAAAAAAAATAATCAGCGTCAAGATATCAGAAAGCTCAGCCATGCAGCAGGTGGAAGGGTACTACAACTCATTTTTTTAATCCAGACATTTCATTTAGCCAGCATTCAACATATTAACCATACAAGGGCTCTGGCCCCAGGAGCAGCCCACCAAGATCAAAGCTGCAGCAGCTACAGATCCACTGGCAGTGTGGAACCCATCAACACTGGGCATATGACACCAGCTTTATTAAGTTTTAATAGCTGAAAATCCCTCTATAGCTGTAGCCAAGCCTTCTTCCCTGTGACACATTATACCAGCAATAGCTGCACAAAAGTTATTTCATGACTTACAAGAAATACCTAACTGAAAAGGAATACTCAGTGTTAAGAACAGCGTCTACCTAGAACGGAAGAGTTAGCAGAGGATTAGTTTAATACATGGTTACACTTCTACCATTCAGGATATAATAATACAGCCCTTCTCTGAAAAGTCCCAAAATGCTTTTCTGTAGTCAGCCAAGTGATCTGTTCACATGACAACAGAAGAGATTTCCAACAGCAATACAAATACTAGTACAAGTGGGACAGTGTCTGAACTCTACCAAGAATAAGTTAGACACAAGTAGCAGCAGCTTTACCTGAAGAGCAAAAGTACATTTTAGTGCAAGGAAAATGCTGGTGTGATGGTTTAATCTGTCTGGCAGGTAGAAAAACTGCACAGAGGTCTGCTCACTCAGTGGGATGGAGAAAAGAATTGAAGAGGAAAGAGGTAAGAGTCATGGGTTGAGATAAAGACAGTTTAATAGGGAAGAAGTGGAAGAAAATAACAGTTACATACAGAAGCGATGCACAGCACAACTGCTCACCAACCAAAGCCAACACTCAGCTTGCCCAAGCCAAGCTGCCTCCTTGCCCACCCCTCAGGTATACTGAGCATACCATCAACCACAGTGTGGAATGCCTTCTTTGGCCAGTTTGGGTCACCTGTCCCAGCTGTGTCTCCTCCCAGCTTCTTGGGTGCCACTCACCTTCTCATTAGCAGGGCAATACAAACAACCCAAAGTCCCTGACTGCTTGGCAGCAACTAAAAACATCAGTGTGTTATCAGCACTGCTCTCATCCTAACTCCCAACACAACACTACGCCCAGCCAAAACCAGGACAACTGGTCTACAGTATGAAGTGCAGATAAATGCACTTGCACACAGCAGACAATCATTCACATGCCGATCATATTAAGCACTACTTGGGATATTCATGTTACAAGGGTCAATACTAATTGGCTAGTGATACCAGCAACTCCTATTTCAGCACCAGGGACTCATTAGGCACCACAGTGCTCACAGATGAGAATCTCCACACACATTCAAAAAGCACTAATACCTCTAAATTGCAAATGGCCTCGATAGCAGCACCCCAAGACAGCAATGTCTTTTGCATTTAATGTGACATAGAGCTGAAACTAAAAACTGTAGGCACAGTATGAATTCTTGTCACCAGCAAGCATCCTGCAGAGACTTACCGGACAGCCTGGGACCACAATAAAAACCAGCCTGTTTAACACAGGACTTGCAGTGCATTAGAAGCCTTTTGCACCACCATTAGGAATTAAGCACAAAAGAGTGTTTCTGACTTATGAACAAGAGGTTTTTTTTCTCTTGCCAGCTTGAGATTTAAGACCCTGCACAGTTTAAAAGTGAAGAATGAAGGCTTTTTGCTCTTTATGTTCTGCTAGAAAATTTACCTTTTTCCTATATGGAAGGCAACTCCTCAGACTGGAGTTTCTGGCTAGTATAGTGCCTCTTTTGGGTTTTCCCTAATAGATCAAGCTATCAATTCTGTTCTGATGAAAAGCTTTTCAACAAGACTTCTGGATTCAAAGATCCACTCAAAGTGTATGAGTAGAATCTCGCCCTTCCTGCCTGCTACTCTGCCCCAATCTTCCATTCAAGCCACTGAACCTGAAGTCCTGCCTCGTATGTCAGACTTGCACCAGGATGCACTTACCAGACCTTGAATCTAAGAATTAAATAATCCAACAGTTCTAACAGCAATTTCTATGTACTTCAAAAATTTGAAGACAATTAGAAATGCTAAGTTAATTTCAGCATTTCTGTGTTTCCTGGATTTAAAACCCCCCAAAGTTCCCTCTACTTTGGCATCGACATTAACACACTGCAAGTGAAGGGCTCAAATCACTTAACTGGCAATTTTTATTACAAGTGCTGGAAAAAAGTTTCAGTATAGTCCTGTTATACAGCCAGTATAAGCCACTGATGTCAGAGTAGGTTCTTGTATTCCCAAGAACCATCAAGCAATCCTATTTACATGAAAACCAGATCTGTAGAACAATCTCATGTGAAGCAAAGTAAGCCAGTCTTCCTTGAGTGAATATTTAGAAAAGTATTCTTGCCAGTTTAGTGATCTCAGAAGTACTGACACAGCATTCAAGCCTCTATCATGACACCCCAACTGTATGCCTGTGTTTTTACAAGGCAACAAGCAAATTTGCTTTCAACCTATAAAATAAAAACTTCCAAGTCATCTCCCCTTATGTAATCATAAACCCAACTTGGTAATAAGGAGACACAGTTTAAGCAAGCAGGCAAACTCAGGTAGCAAAAAACATTTTAAGTCAAAACCACCAGCCAACTGCTACACAGTTATTTTCGTGCTGTGCTGATGATCCAACATAATGAGTATACAAGCTACCCTCATTATTTATGCTGAATCAAGCCAACAGCAGGAGAGTTAGAGGTTGGAAACCATGATCTACTATCATTTTGTGTTTCCACACCCAAGTCAGAAGTAAAAGCCAGTATTTTCAAGAAGTACAAAGAAAGCCTTTTCCCCCAGCACACTGGAAAGAAGGGAAAAAAGTGCTGGCTAGGGTCTCTGAAGCAGCATGACTACTATCTCACACTGCCTGTAGCCAGGGATGTCTTCCATTTATGATGGCTGTTAGACTTCAATCCTCGAACACAGAATGCCTGCGTAGATTATAGTTATTGCCCGTAAGTGGCATGGAGCTGCGTGCAGAGTGTTTGGCAGTTTTCAGGACATAAATGTTCCATTCCTTACTGAATTTCAAGCACAGAAGTGCTCCTATTAAACAGACACATATTTAAGCTATATTGAACAAGTCAAAACAGGTACTAGTTAGCTTTCATAAAAGCAAATGTACTTAACATCACAACTACAGCTGTATTGGACAAAGTAATTATGCATTTTCTGGGGTGGGTTTTTTAAAAGATATATTTCAAAGCTTCTAAAACACTTCATCTGAAAACAGAGGATCATTTACCTTTTAATAAAAGGTCCAGAGAGTTACACATACACAAAGTTTTTCAAACTGAACGCAGGAGGGGTGAGAATAGCTTCTAATGCAAGTATACAAATGTTCCTAAAGAGAAATCACTGCTGCTGCAGAGTAACCAAGAACAGTGACAGCCATATATACCTAATTCTGTGATATACATGCTTGTAAAGGACAAGACTAAATCCAGCCTAGAAAGTTTTACAGCATTAGGCTTTGAAGTGGTTTGTACCAAAGTTTGAAGAGCATGAACAAGTTTGAGAATTTGTAGAGCAATGGCTACTCAGATTTCTTTACCACAAAGCCTGGGGAAGGTAGAACCATTCTTGCTTCTACATCCCTCCACTATATTTTTAGAAATGTTTTCCATCCACTTAACTTTTTTGATGAAAGGTGCTGTTGAAAGGGAATTCTATATTTGTGGGAGCAAAACTAGTAAGTACCCATGTGTTTTGGGGCGGGGTTTTTTTTTGCACTAGTTAAAATAATTCGCTAGTACTACTTCTAAGTAGTATATAGTGCTATTGCAAAAGCTAAGTTCAGTATGCTTAGAACATCCTAGATGAAATACCACACCAGGAACCTACCTTCCTCCGCCCTCTGTCTCTACTTCTTGCTGTATTTTGCTCAACTTTGAGCAAGCTATTCTACACACACCCCTTAATTTGGACAAATGCTTTCTATGATTATTTCACAAAATCCCATAGATGTTCAGAGGCTCCTTGATGACTCTCAAAAGGTTAGAGTCAGAAGTCACACAGTTTACAACAAACTTTATCTCTTTCAGCTTAAATTTGCATAAGCCCTCATGTACAGACGCTTATCTGCTTACGCAGTGCCTTGCACTGTTGTACACTGATGCCTCCCATGGAAGCAATGCATCTCCAAATCCAGTGACACTGAGGAATCCAGAAGCTGAAGACAGTGAGAGTGTCCAGAGGCAACACAGAACTGCAATTCCTCAAGAGAAACTGTAGTATGTATAAATGAGTAAATAAGCGGTCACTCATACCCCACAGACAACATCCTTATCCAGATACTACCAGCTCCAGTCACCTTTGAATCCCTTCTGAGTAGGCTGAGGGAAGTAAGCTAATCCAGAGAATGGAGAGAGCACAGCCAAAGCCTCCCACCCTTTAAAAAAAGTCTTCTGAGTAAGCAGAAGCATGTTTTTATAAAAAATGAACTTAATTTCTAAACTACGCTAAGTAGCCAAGATCCCTAATCAGGTACTGCACACACCTCCAGTTTCCCACTACACTCCCTGCATTTTGTTCCATCCCTCACATCAATAATTCTCTCAACTCAGGTTGCCTTTGCCCAGAGGCAACGGTGCAAAAAGCAATTGAAAAGCTATCTACAGCTACCAGGAGATGGCTTCCAGACAACGAGTTGGGCACAACCGTTTTTCAGGTGTTGGTAACAGGACAATCAGGAACAAGTTCTTCATAGTAGAGTCACTATTTTTTCCCCATACAGTTTAGCCAGAGCAGAATCCCTTCAAGAAAACCTGAATTACAGATTTTGCCAACCTCCTATTCCCTGCATTTCTTTTTGTAGAGTGGGAAAAGCACAAGTAGACTATCCACAGAAAACAGCCAAACTCAGGTCATATTTAGCCCAGGAAAACATAAATATTAAGTGAGAAAACATCCAACGTCACTGCCTACACGGGAAAGCCAACAGACTAATAAATATACGTAATTTTAACTGCTCTTAAACCACAGACCTTCCTAGGCAAGTACATAATAAGTTAAAGTGGATGAGAAAATTCCATATAACTAAGTTGCTACACTACCTGGCACACTAGCACCATTCTGGTAGACAGAATTATCCCTTAATAATACACACAATAAGCCAGCTAACGGAAATCATCAGTTCAGCAGAATATAAAGTTCCTCTCTTTTCATAAAAGTACTCATTGTGTGAACTATTCTTTGAACAATAATCCAAACATCTGCATCACCCAACAGAAGCGTGCTAAATAACGCTCCTCCTTAGTCATGACAGGAGACATCTGTTCACCTAGCCAGTACTGCTACAACTTGCTTATGTTACACATCCTCATATTCCCATCTTTCAGTGCGCATTTTCTGTGCTTCCCAGCTGTAGTAACATGACATTAATCATATCAACAGAAGTCTTAACATACACACACCCCTACAATGAAAAGCTTTATATGCCAAAGAAAACTCCCTGCAGTCTTCCAGTTAAAGAACACAAGTGGACCACAGCCTTATATGCAGGGGGATGAGACTTTGTAGTATCCATAGCTATTCTTGTCTTGTTAGACTTATTTTATTTCTTCTTTCCTATTCTTTACTTATATACTTGCCTATACCTAGTCTCACAATCGGATGCTACTTTTTAAGAGAACACTCCATGGAGTTTACACAGTGGACTGAATTCAAATCTCACACCAAGTTTTCATAGATTAACTGTGTGTCTAGGATTCCAGAATCTGATCCTGTTATTCCAAAATTCAGCAGCCTTACTGAACAGGGAGCCCTACTGAACTAAGAATCTTTTCATGCATCTTACCCATGCAGCTCTACAAGCTCCTTGCTCTCACTACTGTTGGTACAAGCAGCTTACTCCTTGATGCTGCTGGATCCCCCCTTCCCCCAGCCTCAGTATGCCTCTTCAGCCAATAAACCCGGCTGTCTCGGCGGACGTACAACTTACTGCGTTGAAACCGGTCTGAGCAGGGGCAGGAGGTAGGGCGAGGTACCAGAGCCCTCCCTGCCCGCTGCTGCGGGGTATGCGGGCTGCCACCTGGAAGAAGAGTAGCGGGGATTGCTCCGTACCTGACGCAGTTGTCGCGGAACTTGCTCTGCTGGGGCTGGTTCAAGTAAATGGTGCGGGCTGGTGCCTCGTCCAGATCCGCCGAGGACGTGGCTCCGGACATCTCATCATCCGCCTTCTTATAGCCCGAGGGGGAACAGACAGGCCCTGCAGGGAGAGCGCAAAGGGAAGGCGGTCAGCGAGGGGCCGCACCTGTCGGGCCGGCTGCTCCCGGGCCCGCGGCAGCTCCCGGCGGGGCCGCGCCGCGGGGAAGGACCGGGGGCGGGGGGCGGGCGGCGAACGGCGACTGCAGGCGGGCACACCCTCCCTCCCCGGTGTTTACCGCCGCGGAGATGGTTAAATAATGGACGGCCAGGGAGGGGGCGGCGGAGCCAGGCCGAAGCCAGCTGGCACCGAGGAGAGCGCCGGGGTCCGCGCCCCCCGCCCCGCCCCACCCTAGGGCCGCGGGGAGGGGCGCAGCTCCCGCACCGCCCCCGGAGCGCCGCCCCCGCTTGCTCCGGGTCGGTCGGCACCGGCACGTAACCGCTCCTGCCGAGAGCCGGCTAAAGGGCCGGCGATGTCCACCTCGAAGACGTGCCCACACGATGAAGGGGCATCGCGGGCGGCCAGCGGCTCTAACAGCTCCCGCCGCGAGGCCCCGGGACCCTTAGGTTCCTGCGTGCCACTTGCCCGCACGCACCGCGTCCCGTACGGCCCTGCCTAAACCCACACGCGCGGAGCGACACATCGCTGCTGCCTGGCCTCACCCAGGCCCCACGGGCACGGCCCCTTGCATCCGTGTCTGCTTCGCACGCTGCCTTCCACCTGGGCCGCCAGACATCCCGTACAGCCGCGGCTGGGGCTGTCTGGAGAGTTTATCCTCAGGGACTCACTCAGCTTTGGGCTGAAGAGAGCAAGGAACTTCACCTTACACCTGCAGCTTCAAAGATGAAAATTACTTCCAAGTCTGGAGTGACTTGGGTCCTATGAAGCACTGTTTAGCTTTGCACTAACAGAAAGCCAAAATTTAAGGGAAGGACACTAGCTATTTCTCCTGTCAAACCTCAGACTATTACCTGAGTGGTCTGAGACAGGTTCACTGCTTCCCCTTCCTTTGAGCCCTGGAGATGCTGCTTTACATCACTTGAGCTGTAAGTGCTTCAGGTAAGAATACTGGTTTATGAAATAAGCTGTGGATGTGCAAGGTAGCACGGGTGTTTCTAGACAAGACTGAAGCGACTTGTTTCAAAAGGAGCTTCTAAAAGTGTTATTTTAGGGTTATTTGGAAAGTCCATTCAAAGACAGCATTGAGAAGCAACTAGTGTAAAGCCAAATCCAGGAGCTACTTCTGATTTCTGTACAAAGCTAAGATCATGCTGCAAGCCGCTCTGATCAGACTGTGGCTAAAAAGGACTCTTAGAACAAGGGGAGGGCCCTGACATTACATCATCCTTAACTACAGCTCGAGGGAAAAGCTTCAGTCCTAAAACAACCTTAATATATCGAACACTTAAGTTCTCACACATTACCAGTACTTGTCTTCATTTAAATAGACTCTGGGGTTAAGCTAACATCCTACTCTTAAACCCCAGACTTTCTGAATGATTGATTCGTTCCTGCTAGTGCAAACGTCCTCTAGACGTTAGCCACAGGAGGGCAACATTACCCATTCATTTTACAGTATATTCCAGGAGCCAAAAAAGCTGCACAAGGCTGGCCAATAAAGCTAATTGACAAAGAAAAAAACACCCAAAACTCACTTGCAACAGCACTGTCTCTTGCCCAAGGCAAGTACTGAACACTGAACTCATACTTTGGAGACATCAGGCTGAACTCATGTGAGGCTAATTAATTGATTTGGTTGCATTTCAGTTGATGCCGCTTCAGACAGCAGAGATATGCCAACTTACAAGTATTCTCTTCGTGAAAAAGGACATAAATTGAGGATGTGAAATATGTAAGACAATGTGTTATGCAATACTACTCCATTATAATACTATATTGGGTTACTCAGCCTGAAGAAGCTTGCCACAACATCGAGGACCACTCAACCTTGCTGAGTGGGTATTTTCCCCTTCAGAAAAACAGAGCTAAGAGCACTACTGGATACTTGCTGTTCTCGCTCATTGATTTCATGTTGTGTAACTGCAAAGGAGATCAAACAACAGTACTCTTAAGAGCATTAAGTACAAGGAAGCAGCTTTCATCTGTTTTCCTAGTCAAGTTCCAGAACAGAAATACAATTTTTCTAGAACAAACATGCTGCAAAAACTGCTGGGTTTTTTTTTTAAATGGCTTTTTCTTGTTTCATTTTTTCCTGACCAATGCTTGAAGTCTTCCTGCTTACTCTTCAACACCAACTATCATGAAGCTGTCCCACAACTTCAAGATTAACTGAGTCAATATAGGTGATAAAGTTCAGAGGTATTAATGCAGGTTTACTTAATGCACTACGTAAGCCCTTAGCTGCTCTCTCCAAGATAGGTGCCCCAAGGACAACAGCACTTGCTCTCTCTTTACATGCACTGAAATATTTTCAAAGCAGAGTTGGGACAATGTAGAAACAGCTCTACTAAGAAGATTCTAATTTTTGAAAGTGGCTCAGGTCATCTGCTTCAACTCTTAGTGGAATAAGCCTCATTTTGGAAGATTATCCAGTAATCCTGCCCATCAGGAATGCCTCCCCCATTACTAAGCAGATCACACCCAGAAGTCTGCAGATGCTATGACCTATGCTACTGGCTGTAGATGTTCTCTTTCTTCACATGCAGAAACATTAATGAACCCTGAGCTTCTGAGGGACTCCTGGTCGGCAGCAGTCCCAGAGGCTCTGCCACCTTCAGAAGGCATCTCCCTTGAGAAGACCTGATCACATGCAGACCATGGCTTCAGCTACATAACTTCACCTCTGCTCCTTGTTTGAGTAAGGCTATGGGTAAAAACAGTACAAACTTGAACTTAAAACTGAAGTCTGAGCAACTCTTACTCAGCAGCATCCAAAGGAAACAGACTCCCTGACTTCACTTTAGGGCAGACCAACTTTTCACTCTGGGAAGGTTTGACTCCCAGAAGACCTGCATCTTCTGTTATTTGCCCAAGGACTTGCAACATTGCTATGCAATTTATTTCCAATAGCCTATTCATGCTTCAGCATATTGATACTGTATTAATAGTAGAGACCATTGTACCTCATGGCCTGTTCATTTTGTATGTTGGACTTGATTATCTTGAAGATCTTTTCCAATCTTGATGATTCTAGAAATCTATGACCAGCTTTTGGATCTTCAAACTGCACCCATCTGAAATCTGTATCATCTCACACCTACATCCTGTACATATATTAATCTAAGTTTGTTCTGTGATGTTCAGAAGTCAAGACAACTTGAAAAAAAGGAGACAGATTCTGCAAGAGTAGCCCACATGGTTTTGGTGTGCTAGTAAGGCAGCTCTGTTCACTTGCCAAAGATATCATTTAGCTTGGCTTGTATGTCCTGAGCTCTGCTATTGGTTTTTCCAAGGCCTCTCCCTAGTATTTCTGCCTCCCCCTTCAATGAAAATCTACCACCAGTGTCACCACCTACTCTTAGCCCAAAGGAACTTAGATCCTTATGGAATTTAAACAGTCCAATGCATCTGGCTTCAACTCTGAGGCATGAGGCACTTACTGCAGGAGTCTAACGCTGTTTCCCAACTGTTCCATGAGTCAGCCCATTCGTTTATTCAAAGCTCTTACTTCACACTATTTAAGAACTTGATTTTCTTTTAGAAATAGGATTAAAGCTTGACAAAAATATCAAGAGATTTTATAGCTTTCTCCCATCATTAAGAGAAACCAGTCTTGATGCCCTGACAAATTCACATTGCATTTGTTATCACTTGAAAAGCAACGAATTATAATTTAATACTCTTACTTCACTGGGCCTGCAAAAATGGCATTTTCCATGTGTATCTGTCTCCTTAATGTCTGCTCAGTAATAATTATAGCTTCTCTGTGATTGAGTAAATAAAGTGTTGTGAATTCTGTAGTGTTTTTAAAGATGAGTCACTTGGAATGCTTGCCAACTGTCAGAAGTCACAGCAGAACTCTTACTGAAATTGTATCACTTTTAAATAGATCATCAGCCAGCTAGTCACTACTTCTGTCTGTCTTAGGGAGGTGCTTGATTGCTTTAACATGTGTGCCACTTAAGAACAAGTGATGATGGAGCAATTAAGCACCTCCCTAAGACAGCAGAGCCACAGGTTATGAGAAACAGCAGGTTTGTCATGAAGTTCAGAAAGGCTTCATACCGAGTTTAGAACCTTAAGCAATATTAAAGGGTCACAGCCAAGAATCATCCTACCAAGCATGTACACCATCTGCAGGACTAGGACCTAGTAGAAGAAAGGACACAGAGTTAAAAGAAGCTGATCACACTTGAGTAGAGCTGAACTAGTCTCCCAAAAGTCCTTTCCAACAGCAACTATATTGCTTTTAAGTTTAAATAGTCCCAAATCAAAGCTTCAAGTAGACAGAGTTCCTTGTGTTTCCCCAACTGCATTCAGTGGCAGTTTTCAATTAAGAGAAGTTTGAGACCACTTATCAGAGTGAAAGATCCTCCCCCAAAGCCTCCAAACTTTCTCATTTACAGAACACATGGTGTTATTGTTACAGGCTTAGCCTCAAGAAAAGATGTTGTTAACTTCTCAGACATTCAGTTTGCTGAGACCCATGATTTAGAGAGCTGGCAGACAAGGTTGGACTTTTGCCTGCACTGAAATACAAGTTTGGGGTGGGTTGTTAAGAGCAGATTCAGTGATTCACCATCAGTTTTCTTGGGGTAACATCCTTTTTGCAGGATTCTCTTCTCATTTGGTGTCATCTTTGGTACTCAGTTTGTGAAGTTCCGCAGTTGAGAACTGCCAACAAGTTAATAAGTAAACAGTGCCTTTGAAGCCCAGCTAAGTTTTTACCTGAAATCAGTAATTTCCTGCACTATTTCTTTAGCTGCCTTTACTGTTTGAAAGCCAACTTGAAAGTGAATCTAGAAGCATATACAGGTAGGAGTTGAAACAGGCAGAGCACAGCATGCTTTTGCAGGAGATGCAGGGCATGAACTCAACTACCAAGCCCTCCAGGAAAGCTTTGTTCCCATCAGGGCTGGGATACATTAAATTTGAGTTATAAGCAGTTCATGTGAAAACTTGAACAGCATTAAAGTTGTATTTTTTAGAATTTAGAAGACTTCTACAGTGCTTAACCAGTGCAAGATCATAGGCAAGTGTCCTGACATACTCAAGTCTGAAGAAAAAAAGTTCTGGAAGAATTCACTACAGAGCTTTTGTTTTCTAGGTCTTATACTATCACAAGCAATTCTAAACATGTTTGCTTTCTTTGTAGCTATCTGTCTTCCAAGTAAAATGTTCTTGGATCACCTAGGGTTCACAATATTAACAGCCTTGAAGTTAACACTAAGACACAAAACACCTCTTGCTTCCCTCAAGAATTACACAAGAGCTGCTCTGCCTGAAGATGTAACAGCTCTTGCATTTGCTAAAGGAGAAGCACACATGGTACAGCATTCCTGCTCAGGTGACATTTACCTTGTCTTTTAAGAGTAAGGGTGCATCAAGGAAAGAAGCTCTTTAAAAGTATATATGTCTATAGAATATATATATTTAGGAGGTCTGTTTGACTTCAAGTTGTTTTAAGTTCCATAAACAGCACCATGGCTTTTACTATTTTAAAAGAAGTTACAGGTTCCAACAGAACTATCAGGATACTGACTGAGGAAAGTGACTTCCATCAGATTAAGAGTTCTTCCATGAGATCTTATTCTTACAGGTTAACCTGAATTTACATTTGTCAACAGCTAAAGCTGGAAAAACCTTTTGTTCAGGTCAAGCAACTTGAGATTGCTTTGAAAGTCATACTACAAGTCAAACTTGGAATAGCGGGACTTAAACAGGAGAGTGACCTGAGAGCTTTAAGTCACAACACAAAGACACCCATACCTTTGTAGGTGATATTTTAGAGAGGCATTGGGAGGAAGAAGAGCTGTTTTATGCACAGCAGAAAAGTCAGATTTGAAGATATGATTTTTTGCTGTGCTAGATGCAGCCCGATAAAGAAACTGAGGCTCTGGCAAAAACAGCAGCCCCCCAAAGGATATTAGGAGTAAATAAAGCTTCAGCAGCAGCAGCATGACAGAAGAGGACTGAGCAAAGGAAGCTTATTTTCTGAACTCTCAAGATAAAAAGAGAAAGTTGTCATCGATCAAGCTAACCCAGATACTGCAAAGGAAATTAAACAGACACAGGTCTGTAACTTTCTCTTCAGAGCTATGCAATATGTATAGATTATCCAAATTAACAAGATTAAGAAGGGTATTGTTGGGCAAAACCATTAGGCAATGTGATCATGCTCAGGGATTTCACAAGTTGCTTATAACACAAGAGTAGTTGCTTATAAGACCAGACAGTGAAGTGTTCTGCAAAAGAAGCTGCCATGCAGGAAAAGTTTATTAAGCTTTTCCCTAGGAAAGAACCTTTCATGTTGGAACAATATCACCTGTCAACCTACTCAAGACCAGCTGTGGTGATAATTTCATTTAATCAGTCAAAACCAGAAGTGAATGGCCAATAGCTTGGGCTTGCCTGCTTTGAGCACTAGAGAGCTACATATACCTTAAAAGCATCAGTCTAAGACATGTATTAATCCAGTCTTCAGGAACATCTAAGAGTTAAAAATCCTACAGTACAAACACCTAACACTGCTTTTCAGGGGGCTCAGCTAAGCCAAAAGAAAGTCTTGGATACACTGGTAAATCTAAGGAGGACTCATTTGCCAGTGAGACATTGCTACAGAACTGCAATGTTATGGTAGGTGCAAAGATACTCACAATGAAGGTGGATCAGTAGTTAAAGAGATTATAATCTCACATTAATAGATACACAGGATCAGTAGCCCTTACAGTAGGTAACTGGAACTGCAGGTATTTATGAAAAACTTGTAGCCTCAGCTTATACAAAAGCATCTATTGAGGTTAATTTGCATAGCCCTGGTAACATAAACCTGATCAGGAAGGGTGTGTGCCTTGTAGTAATTAATTTCTTGGTTTTAACCCCTGATTTAAACTCAATTTGACAATATTGAAAAAGGTGTGGATAATCTTAAATTGCCAACTAGAAAGTTCTTAACTCCAAGAAGTTCAAGGCATAAAACATCTTGTTTTGAAGAGCAGACTCAAATTGTTAATGTAATTGCATGCTGCAGACACTGGAGCCTGGATTTTGATGCATACGCCCAAAATCATTTCCAAGAAGCAGCTAAATGTTGCCACTACCAAACAGAACAGATTCCTAGCAGAATGCTAGGCACACTTCAGAGAACTGAAAAGCAGCAGCCAGGATTCTGCTGCTGCAGGAGTGGAATATGGTGCAGGTGTGCAATCACACGAGTGCTGTGTACTTCAGGAGACAAAGCAGAACTCTTAACAAAAAGGCCAGGGGTAAGAAGCACACCCACCCACTAAAATGCACTCCCCTCTGTATGAGCAGTGGGCAGCCACATTATTCAAAGTGAAAATGAGTAGACTGAATACTTGGGTAAGGGAGAGCAGAGGTGACTGAAGTTGCCTGTGGTCTGAGTTCAGGCCTCCTTAATGCATTTTTTCCTTCTTTGAATGGCAAAATAAAGACCTGATGTTTCTATTCCCTCTAATAATCCCCATGCTGCCTTGGTGAGACCACAAGAGGAATAGCACTTTGCCCAAAATAGCTCTTCTCCATCTCCCAAGTCATTTTGTACCTGCTCACTTAGTGTCAAAAACAAGCAGCTTCTGCTGATAATGCTAAGCTAATAAAGCTGCCTGAGACAAACATTATCTATTCTTATTCTGCCTCATGCTTTATAGCCACAACTGTCAGCTAAATCCCGAGGCTGAACCTGTATCATCAGTAAGTCAGTCCCTTCTTCCCCTTTCCAGCTTCCAGACTGAGTTTACAAAAACATGAGGTGCACCAGTAATGGACACCAGTTAAAACAATGGCTTGTCATTAAGTTCCCATAGTGCAGTGTAGGAAAATGGCCTATCTAGAAGGTTCATTTCTATTCCACTCTTTCCTTAGTTGTTCTCTAGACTCAGTTGTGTATTTGCTAGCAGCTTGTCACTGTAACCTGGACTTGGAGTAGGTTTTTTTCGGGTATAGAATGTTGGGTCTGATTTATGAGAATCAATGATCTATCCGGGGCCTGAGAAAAAATAACTATCAGGCAGCAGATAAATTAGATCTAATGGCTTGACACACAGGTGAACACTCAGCTTCAGCAGCTGCTGTTCAACACCAGAATTTTAAGTTAGCTCCAGTAAGCCCAAGGCGTCTCCCAAGATGTCCCTGAAACACCAAAATCCAAATACTTCACATACAAAGGGTTTACTAAGAGCTGGTTCAAACTACTGGTATGTCTCAAACTCTGATCTAACTCTGAAGACTCTGTACAAGTCCCATACATGCCCCTTACCAAATATTACAAAGGCACTTACCCTACAGGCAATGTCATCAGGTTTTTTCCAACTAGCAGTACATAACTTGGAGCCCCATAAGCAGCAGCAGCAAGGCAGCTTTGGAGATGGTAATGGAGGCATTGATTCTGTGAGAACCTGATACACCAGGCACTAGTGTTCCCTGTCTGGGATTACAGAGTTGTGAAACTACTGGTGATGAAACACATTTCTCTGCTTCTTCACCTTTTTAACTCATGGATTAGCATGGCTCACCAGCTGTCAGTCAAGCTCAAAACACATCTGCACATATTAGGAAGCACTAAAGTCTTTGTTATTTGAGACCGTGTGGAGGACTCTGGCCAGTAGACCAGCATCTTACATACAAGGCAACAGTGCAAATGCAGACTCCACTGTAAAAACACATGAAAACATTACTGTGCCCATTCTGCATGCACAGTTAGCCTCACTGAAACAGAGCTTTACTAAAATTTCTTTTGAATTTTCAGCTCAAGAAGTCTTCCTACACAAACAAAAAATCCAGACTTAGTTTAGCCCTGAAACTATAGTAGAATTGCCATTGTGCGTTGTCAAATACTCCCATCTTCCAGCATTATTTGTAGTTCCTTGAATTTATCAGAAATTGGATTGTTAAAGCAATTTTCACAAGTAAACATGAGGTGGCAGAAGTTACAGCTAAACTGGATTCTTATACTTCAAAGAAGAATAAGCACCTCTCCTCTGAATAATGCCACCACTCAAGGATGACGCTTGAATTCTAGCACTTCAGATACACACACCTAGGATTAGTCATGGCTATCCAGTTTGTGGCCATGTATATAACTATCAAGCAGGGTGGATCCATTACAAGATTAGTGGAATATTTTAACAACAGCCATCAGAAATCTCGTTAGCATAACTGACAGCCACAGCTAATTCACTGAACAGCATACTTACAGCCTTTCCTCCTCCCACCTTTGAGCCTTTCTTCCCCTGTACTAATACTGGTTAAAGCTAAAAATATCTTTGGCACATCACAACTCTATTCATATTCTGGCACACAAGTGCTTTTTTTATTTCTTCATTTCTACAATGCATCTGTTCCCATAACAATTTACTAACAGCTTTAAGCAGATCAGCTGCAAGCACAGCTGATCTTGATTTCCAAGAGAACAATTTAAACAAGAAAAAAAGAAATGTTTTCCCATTTGTATGCTCATGATGTAAAGCTATCCATATTCTTCTACTAAAAGCCCAGAGACCTCTAACACTGGCTTCTAGCCAACACCAGATTAGAAAGATTTCCCGAACACATACTGACCTTTTGCTCTAAAGCACTCCCAAAGCTGCTCTTGTTTATTCTGTCTACCCACAGTTCAGTATAACGCATAAGAAAAGCATCTGCCCATTGTACAGTTACCTAGAGAGAAGCATCTCTTCCAGCGATGGCACAGAGACATGCTCATTCCTTCTTGCACTGGCTGCATGCAGATGAACAGCAGTAGTCCTTCAAAGATCTCTACAGCATTAGCAGGTCTCAAAGCTGATTAAAGTGATCCTCATGGTAATCTGTGAAATATATGTTTCACACTTTCAAACCACTCTGTGTTGGATTTGCAGAAGGAAAGTGTGCAGTAGGTGTCTGAGTGCACCCGTGCACAGGGACAGCTATGGCTTTCCCTGGAACACCCTAATACATTCCAGCAAAGAGACCAGCATCCAGCATTGCCCTGTATTTCAGCACGTCACCACCTACCCAGCTCCTGGACTCTGACCCCCCCATGCCAGGTTTCAAAGCACAATTTTTCAAGTGAAATCCTAAGACAGGCACAGTAGACCTCAAGTTCTGTTCCCCCTGGAGATTTCTCTGTGATCATGCAGGTCACGAGATCCATTCATCTTTAAAAATAATTCTTTATATCTGCAAACTTACTTTTCCTTGCCTCTGAACAGGTGTAACAGCAAAGTATTTGGGGTCTCAAATGAAAAAGTTAAAAATTCAGCTATCAGCTAATTAAAATACCTCTCCTTTAAGAAAAGAAAGAGTGGTTTGCCTTTTCACCTGTAGTCACTCCATGACCATGAGCCTCATTTTGTGCCCAGTTCTGGGCTCCCTGGCATACAAAGGACAGGGACCTCCTGGAGAGAGTCCAGAGAAGGGCTGCGAAGATGATTAAGGGCCTGGAGCATCTCCCTTATGAGGAAAGGCTGAGAGACCTGGGACAGTTTAGTCTGTAGAAAAGATGACTTGGGGGGGGCCCTAATTAATGTTTATAAATATCTTAGGTATGGGATGCAGGGGGAATTGGCCAGCCCCTTTTCAGTGGTCTGTGGGGACAGGACAAGGGGCAATGGCTGCAAATTGGAGCACAGGAAGTTCCGCACCAACATGGGGAAGAACTTTTTCCACAGTGAGGGTGACAGAGCCCTGGGACAGGCTGCCCAGGGAGGTGGTGGAGTCTCCTGCTCTGGAGATATTCAAAACCCGTCTGGACGCCTATCTGTGCAATATGAGTTAGGGAGCTGCTTTGGCAGGGGGGTTGGACCCAATGATCTCTCGAGGTCCCTTCCAACCCCTACGAGTCTGTGATTTGAGAGTCACATCTACTGATGTGGCCCTCATAGCAGCTTTTCAGAGTCCTTCCCCCCTGGCACTTTTGTCTCCCCTCTTTCCCACTGCCCTCTCTAGACTGTTGACTTCTTTTTTGGATGGGGAACAGAAAGCGGCAGGAGCATGCTTAAAGGCTCAGAAGACATCTGTAGGAGGCAGCAAGAATTTGGCTTTTTAGCCTGTATCTTAAGTTACCATTCCATTAAAGGACTGGATCTCCAGAACATCTCCCTGGGGCTGTCAGGCCCCACTTGAGCAATACACTGGCCATTTTTATTGAGGGAGTGCCCGAGCGCTAGCACAGCCCTGTGCTCTGGGAAAACCAGACCACAGGAGAAAGGACAAGAACCAGCACTGGCCATTAGCCACCGGCCACAGGTTGGTCAGTTCAATCCCTCTGAAACTACCAGCACATTAATACTACACCACCAGCTTCAGGGCTTAGTTCTGCCTGTGCCCATGCAAAGCCACGCTCCAGATGTGAGGGGTGTATCAAGCCCATCTCTTACCATGGACTGGGCAGAGCAGCAAGTGAGAACATCACCTGGACATGGGCACAACTAAAGCTGATAAGAGATAATCACGTAAATGGTATCAAGTATTTATGAGCAAGACAATGACAGGAAGCATGGAAGACACTGTTAGCTACAAGTAAGTGCTTTTTTCCTCAGGAGAGGAAGGTAACTCAAAGTTTCAGTTGCTCTTATCCAGCTTTCATTAGGGAAGCATGTTGCATAATGCATGAGGAAAACATCTGAGAACAATGTTTGAGAACATTATCTATTCCCTACACAGATGAATCCATGAGCAGACAGAATTGTATCCATTTGTCCCCTGCATGGAACATACCTTTTCCCCTACTAAAAATCACTAAAACTCACCAGCTGACTATTGTAGGACATAAGAATGACCCTTTCCTTGAACCACAACTGCTTACCTCACCTTCTCCAAGCCAGCAAGATCTGACAGCAGAGGCACCAATATTGACTGCATCCAGAGGTGAGAATCACTCTGTCAAGATGCCTACTGCTTTCTGTCCTGGGCTCTACTTTCTCTGACTACATCACTGCCATCATTGCCACCCCTGAATTTACCTTATGTCAAAGGTTTAGCTGCTGCTGAAGTATAAGGTCTTGGTGACATTCTAGATGAAAGCACAAGTTAGGCACAGTACCTTTTATGTAAAAATTTGTATTGCACATTCCTTAACAAAGCCCCCCCCCCATCTTGCCAAACTTGGTAGCTTATACTTGCACCAGGCAAGAAGCCCACCCTTGGATCAGTAAGCCTGAGCTGTGTATTTGGGACAGAAATCTGCTATAGAGAGTCCTTTAACAAAACAAGGGATGTACTAGCATACAAGCAAATCAGTCAACTTTGGTATTTATTTTCAAAGACACAAAGCCTCAGCTGAACTCTTGCACTGCACTACTGCTTTTCAAAGTAAGTTATTTTTTCTTTCACAGATATAACAGACATAAGTATATTCAGTGGAGGAGGTAAAGAGATTGACCTACTGTCATGGTTCAGCCACAGGCAGTGGCTGAGCTCACCCCTCCCATGGAAGGGCAGACAGAGCCCCATAGGTTGGGGTACAGACAGTTACTGACACAGCACTGTGAAAGTACAGTCTTGAGGCCACACCTTGAGTACTGTGTTCAGTTTTGGGCCCCTCACCACAAGACATCAAGGTTCTGGAGTGTGTCCAGAGAAGGGCAACCAGGCTGGGGAAGGGGCTGGAAGGCAAGTCTTATGAGGAGCAGGTGAGGGAACTGCTGTTGTTTAGCCTGGAAAAGAGAAGGCTGAAGGGAGACCTTATCACCGCCTACAATTACCTGAAAGGAGGTTGTAGAGAGGTGGGTGTTGATCTCTTCACCCAAGTGACAGGTGACAGGATGAGGGGGAATGGGCTCAAGCTGCTCCAGGGCAGGTTCAGATTAGACATTAGGAAAAGGTTCTTCACCCAAAGGGTTGTTGGGCACTGGAGCAGGCTGCCCGGGGTGGGGGTTGGGTCACCAGCCCTGGCTGTATTTAAAAGATGGGTAGACGAGGTGCTCAGGGATATGGTTTGGTAGAGGACAGGTATGGTTGGACTTGATCTCAAGGGTCTTTTCCAACCTAGTGATTCTGTGAAAGGGCAACAGCAACAGAGCCCAGGGCGGAACACACACAGACAGTGATAATGCAGGGCACTGCACAAAGGGACAACTGACCCAATCATATTATGGTCTGGGTTGGAAGGGACCCCAAGGATCATAGATCTCCAACCCCCCTGCCACAGGCAGGGCCACCAACCTCCAGGCCTGGATCTACACAAGGTTGCCCAGAGTCCCATCCAACCTGGCCTTGAACACTTCCAGGGATGGGGCATCCACCACCTCTCTGGGCAGCCTGTTCCAGCACCTCACCACTCTTTCTGTAAAAAACTTCCCCCTAATATCTAATCTAAACCTTCCTTGATACTTGACCCCACTTGGCCTGCCCTAGAGCCACGCCTACCCACCCCTCCCCAACCAGCCCTTTTTACAGGGGCATGACATTACATGGTGTGGAAAACACCCTTGGCCAGCTCAGCTCACCTGTGCTGGCTGCTTGGGAAGTTAACTCTGTCCTGGCCAGGACACTTACCCATGCTATCACGACAGTCTCTACATTTACAAGCTTTACTTTGCTACCCTGAAGCCAAATATGAATTTGTTACATGTTATTTATAAGAAATACCAATAAAACAGTATTATCTCACAACAGGTATTTAATATTAACCTCCAAGATTTTTGTGAGTCTTCCAAAACTGTACAAGATAAAACTCATGTTCTTCTACCCAAATTGCATGGTCCCTGCAGCTTCATACATCCTTCAACAGCTTGTGCAGACCCCTCTGAGCATTTCTCAGGGCAAGTGGAACTTACATAAGACATATTCACAATACACTCAAGAACTTGGAGGAGGCATTTTAGGCCAGTACTGTTGGCCTGTTTACTATCAACTGTGTACTGCAGTCACTGAATCCCAGAATGGCAGGGGTTGGAAGGGACCTCTGGAGATCATCTGGTCCAGCCCCCCCATAAAGCAGCATCACCTCGAGCAGGTCACACTGGATCACGTCCAGGCAGGTTTTGATTCTCTCCAGAGAAGGAGACTCCACCAGCTCTCTCAGCAGCCTGTCCCAGGGCTCTGTCACCCTCACAGTGAAGAGGTTCTGCTTTTTATTATTGGCAATCCATCCGTCCATAATTCTGAGTATCAGCAACTCAGGACTCGTAGTTCCAGGCACTGCAACAATGAGTCAGATATCAAAGCACTACAAAACCATCACTCTGTTTAGGGCCTTAGCATATGACTTGGTTTTGTTCTTTAAAAAAAGAATTTATCTTCTCACCCCTGAGCCTTTATAGTAGGAACACGTCACACTTTCAGGTTTGCCTGCAATCCCAGCTTGATTGTTCAGGAGTGCAGGTTCATCTCCCACATGATACCTTCACAGTGAGCTGGAGGCTCAACATAAGGCTGATCCAGATTTCATGGCACTCCAAGTACTTGGAATTCACTTTATTGCTGAAATCCAAAGTTAAGCCCTGATGTAATAGATGTTTCTGCATTAAGTTTAATGAGAACATTAAAAGTACAAGCCATTTTGAGTCCAATGTTTATTCTGGTACAACAGCAGGCTTGAAAGTAAGTTTCCAGTTTTTGCGTACACTTCCTAACAGTTTAGTATCCACAGACTATCCCATTTAGTGTATATAGAAAACACAAAACAAACAGGACTTGATTAAAAACACAACCTTACTAACAGAGCAGGAAGACAGGCAGTTCCTTACCCCATTCACACTTGAGCAAGCTCACCAAAAATTGCAGAGAGCAACTAAATACCAGATCAGTTGTAGTACTATACACACTTGTATCTGCTCCTGAATTCACCTTGTGACTTTTATGGATTTATCAGAACTACATGCTAGGATATACCAGATGACTTAGTAAAACACCAGGTTAACAGCAAATGTTTTTTGCTAGTCACCAACAAACCCATCACAAGGAAATCTGTAACCACCTAATTTAGAAGTGTTCATCCAGTCTCAGCACATGCAGCCACCATCAGAGGTTTCCTTTTCTCCAGCTCAGGAATGGGACACAGATGGCAAAGAAAGAGCTGCACAGCATTTGAGCAGCACAGGAGAACTTCACATAACAGGGACCAGGCCCATGCCTCATTTCCAGCATTCCTGCCTCTGTGATCAGTACATCACCAAGAGGGGCACCAAGAACATACCATCCACAAAATGGAGCCAATTCAAGTCACAGACACCATTCAGCATTTCATTACTGAATGGACCTTTAGGTAACAGATTTCACCAATGGCACTTAAGAGTTTTCTTAACTCTTTGGGTTCTCAGGAGCCCTGCCCCAAGAATTCATGCAAGTCTTAATCCTTTGCTGGCCTCTGTTCCCTACAAACCCAGCTGTCTTCCTTAGCACTTATTCCGTACCCTTTGGAGATATGCTTCAATGCATCTTTTACCCTTAGATTATGGACCAGAACAGATAAACTCTTCAAGGGCAATTCTTAATCAGGCATAACACAAGTTTTTTCCCCCTCCCCATTCTCCACCTCACAGACTGTGCTCATCAAGGTAGGCTTTTTGTAGCTTGTTGGCCAAGCCTGCTAGAGGAGACAGCACCACACCTAGCAGCGGGTACTGCTGCCTCTAGCTCTTTAGTCCAACTTCCACTCATCCTGCTGTGCCGAGAGCCAACCCCATTAAAACCATGAAACAGTAAGCACAGCTGCATCTGCCAACATCACTGCACAGTTACTAGTCACTGTACATTTCTGTGTGACGTGAGGCCATGTTAGAAGTGCAGACTACCAGGGATCAGACTTACCAACAGCACTAAACAGAATGATTTGCAGAGCTTTGCAACTGCCCTTATTATAAAACAATCTGAAGTTAAATGTTATTTCTGTCAGTCTTCCATACACTGGGGATTGAAGTCTACATCTGCTTTTGTCCCCCAGTTCCAAGTCTCCAAAAGAAACAAAATTAATTGAAGAAACAGTAAAAAAAGCAAGTGCATACCAGCAAAAATTAGGTTGTTTGTCAGGGATGCCCAAGACTAGGGCCTCTTTTAGACAGGATACCCCTGCCCTAGTATTAGCCCTGGCCCTTCCCAGCATACTTATCCTGAACTGGGATAAATTATTCTGAATGAAGCACTGTGGAAAATCTTCAGTTTAAAGTTAAGTCTTAGGCCTTAATCTCCTGAGTTCTGACAGGTGTTCACACATCTACCAAGGGCACAGGCCACAGCTGAACAGGAACTGCTTCAAGTCAGTTTTATGCAAACATCTTTCAGAGCATATCCCTCAACCACCAAATATTTTCATTAACCATCAATAATGCAGTTTTACTATGATTAAGTCAAAATTTATTTCTTAGCAACTAATGAAGCTAACAAAGTCCAGGACTAAAAATTGAGAGTGTATCCTAAGAACTGATGGCTATGGAAACAGAGCTGAAGACACAGGCTGAACATCAGGTTGTCAACTTTTCTTAAAGGTATTCTATCACACCTTCATGCTTTCATTTGTATTTGTGGAATGCAAATGCTCCTGGAGGCCAGAAATATATTTTTTGACACAGCTCAACATCACTCCTAGCAAAGAGCTTTTCCTTCTGCAGGCAGAAGAGATTTGTGTGCTCCCCAAGGAAGAACCCTCTATTAGAGGTGTCTAAAGTGCTTAACACTAGTCAAGTTAAGATTTTAAGCCACTCCTGTGCCTATGCCCTCAAATACAAGATCCCTTCGCTGTGTGCCATAGCACCTTCATTCCACACACAGCAACTACTTCAATGTGTACCTAGCAGCTGGTGGCCAGCAAGACACCTTCCCTTCACATAGTCCATGGGAAACACAGCATAGCACTGCAAGCCAGCACAGCACCCACAGCCACAAGCACAATTTAACAGCTTGCAGTGTTCAGAGTTAAGAGCACCACCAAATTAATAATTAGCAATACAGCAAATCTCTTCATTGTTTGTACTTCACTGTGGAAAGCCAGTAAATACATTGGCTTGCCAGAGACCTGGCCTATGAGGACATAAAACCAGAAACCCAATACCACAACTGGCTTTAAGTGCATTTGTTCCTGCTCTGGTGACTTCAGGAGTCCTGGCCACAAACCACACCAATTAGCAGCTACTCAAGCCTTGCAGTAGCTAATGATTTCTGAAGTCTTGAATATAGCTGCAAAGGACTATATTTAGACATAAATTGCATTTGTTATACAACAGTTTGGATTCTTAGTATCTTAAGCCAGAAATAAGACATTTTGTTTAAACACTAAGTTAGAAAACCTGTGTTTGAGTAACTTCAAGATAGGTTCAGTATCACTGAAGCTCGTGGGAGTTTGTGGGATGAACTGACATGTTTTCCACCTATTGCACTTCTCTGTCCCACCCAACATTAGCTTATCTGCTACTTCATTCTACATGGTTAAAAAGCTTTAGCATATTGACTCAAAACAAACCAGATTGGTGGGGGCTGCATCTAATTAAAAGATTTAATCCATTCTCCCTGAGGCTGCTGTTCAGAAAACAGGCTGGTTGAACATTGAACACGCGGCTCTTGAACTGTTGGTGCTGTGTGGCAAGCACTCTGGCAGTGACCGGGGCTCATTTTAGTGGAGTATCAAACCTCACTAGTGCAAGCTCAGTTTCCACAATCATGAATGCAGGTAACAAGCAGGGTTGTAACTGCTACAGCCACTTGCTTTTTCAATTATTTTTCCAGCCAGAAGTTCAGACACAACCGGTTCTGTTGCTGTGTTCTTTGCTCGATGTTGCTCAGATCCAGAAACCTGCTCTTGACTCTGGTCCAGGATTTTTCCCTTCAAGATTCATATGAAGAACCTGTTCAAAAGACTCCCCAGATAAAACTGGTGCTTGATGCAAGTGCTAATGTTTTCATGATAGCAAACATTGACAGATGTGTGTAGAATTGCCTGCAGGGTCAGGAAGACAATTCTTCTAACAGACATTCTTTAATAATGAAACAGCATCTGTAGTTTCTCTTTCAAATGTATCTCCCTAGCTTGTATAATCAAAGATTCATATTCTTGGCCATAGACTGGGAAGGGAATTAATTCTCAGAGCCACTCAGCAGCTAGGGAAACCATAGGGTAACCTCTAATAATTAGTAAGAGGTTTCAGTTTCCAGATCATTTTTATCAGACCATCCCCAAGCTGCTGACAGCCTGCTTCAGAGGTAGGCAACAGTAAGCACATGCAGACATGTGCAGCACCAAGGAAAGGAAAAACCCAACCATTTCCAGCCTCTTACCCAAATAAGATTAGAGCACAGAATATGATGGTCTCCAGTGATAAGTCAGTCAATTCATGCTCATGAAACTTGACTGAGCATAACAATTTGGATTCCATAGTTGTTCACTAAAGCCCATATTCCTACAACATGTATAGAGGACTACTGTTAACACTGTATGTTGGAATACGTATATATTAAAATCAGTAAATATATTAAAATCAGTAAGCATGAGATTTATCAGTAGTCCTCCAAAGGGAGCCTTCCTATATTCCCCTTCTCTGTAGAAAATCTCTCCTGCAAAAATTTCAAATATTTCTTCCTTTTCAAGAGATACATGAAGAATTGAATCATAAGTGGTTTTTTCCAGTGCAAAGTAAGAGGTTGAGCTAACTCCTGTTCTGTGAGGCATTCCTCTACTAGCATAGTAGATATTTTGATATTTGATTCTGTCTGCTAACCACCTTTTTCAGGACTGTCTTACAGCAGACCTGACCAGAACTCATCTTCTCTGTTCCTGCAACCATTTCAGCTGCAGCCTTCAGGAGAAAGATGCTTGTAAAATAGTTTATTGAAAGTTATCACAAAACATAGTATCACAAGCTTCTGGAAATAAAGGGGTTTTAAATAAACAGGCCCAATAGAAATTAGCTTCCTTATCAGAAGCGTCTCTTTACTAAGAGACACAACCAGCTATACTTTTTAAAGTAACATTTAAGCCTCACCTTTTTTACATGCTGTGACTACTTCTGTAGTCTTATACCACAGTCTTCCCTCATTTCAGCTCATCTTGCCCTGTGTTTGCCCTTCAGCTACTATGACTGCTTTGTTTAGATAAGTGAAGAGCCTGACAAGTCTGATAGCCAAAAACTATAGCTATGATAAAGAAGAAATGGTTTCTATAGTTGGATGGGGCTTTGGGCAACCTGGTCTTAGGAAAAACATCTGGCAAGCAGAGGAAGACAGAACACCCTTTCTATAATGCTACGTTGCTCCCTATCTTAGGTTGGTACTACCTGTCTGTGAGCACCCTTGATGTTTACAGAGTGCTTTCCTTCCTAGACGGAATTATTCCTCAAGGACTGCAGTCAAAATTTAAGCACAAACCATCATTTTATCCTTGAGGGAAAACAGAGAGGCTGTGACTCCTATTCCTATACTAGTGGCTGGAAAAGCTCAGAGGCAGACATTCACAGTTATTACAGAGTAAACCTCTGCTCTCTGAGTAATCCACAGCAATCTTCCAGTCCTGAAATGGAAGAGATGCAGGATCACATCTAGTCTCACAATAAGATGTGCATACCTGCAGCACTGCCAACATACATGACAAAACACAGGAGCCAGCTGCATCCCCAAAGCTGCTTTTGTACTTGTACAGCGAGAGCCTCCAGTTAGCATAAAACAAACACACAGCAACTGAACTTCACATGAACAGAAGCAATACACACCTCTATTACCTGAGAGGAACAGTGAATAATTAGTGAACTACTTTCAGTTTTTGTGAATTACTATCCTGACACCCAGTTTGTGCTCTACTGCTAGCTTGGGCCACCAAAATATAAACCAAGGCAGCACAGCTATGAATAGCTAATCCTTGCGATCCAGTTATCAACACTTTTGTTTGTATGTTATCAATGCAGTTGCTTCCCTATTAAATAGACTTTCTTCTTTAGAAAGCTAAAATATTGGTGTGGATAAAAAAGATTAGGTACTTGAAAAAAATGAAATACTATCAATTAAAAAGAACATGCACTTTTCTTCTATCCTTTTAATATTCTCTGGAGTAAACACCAGAAGTATTCACTATGTTAAGATAATTCTAGTTTGTTCTAAGAAGCCCAAAGCCACTCCAGTTTCCTGCATTTGTTTGCACCTCTATTACCCCAGCATTAACAATGCCACAGTTGATTTAGTTCATTTTTTATTTCCAGAGGCAAGAATCCTAGGCTGCTGTAAAAAGAAAAAAAAATCTAACTAAATCTTCTTAGAGGGTAACGCAGAGGACTGCACTCCTCCTCCTACCCTGTGGCAGCAGCACTTGGCCTACACCCCAGACTGCTGTCTCTTAACAGGCCAGAAGAGATCTCATTTACCAGCTGGAACACTGTACCAAAATGCCTTTTAAAACTAAAGGCCACACATGCACCTATCCAAAAGGGAACTGCATCGCTTCCCAGTTTGTGGCTAACAAAGCCCTGTGGCCTAACTTACAGCCTTTGGCCAAACCTCACTGCGAAGTTAAGGAGTCAAAGATGATGGGCTGTAGTTACAAGCACAGCCTGTTCCCCACAGGCTCTCAAACAGATTTAGTGCAGTCCTAAGACTTGTCTCAAAAGAAGTTTTAATGATTAGTGGATCCAGAGAAACTCCCTTAAGAGCATCAAAAACAATAGCTTAAACAATCAAAGGAATCCACAGCTGAGGATTCCTTCGGTGAGGACCAAAGGATTCCAAAGGTGAGGACCACTCTGGCTACAGCAGATAGTCTGACCAAGTCTTGGGGAGAGCTGTCTTTGGCTACCACAGGGGAGATCTGGAATAGCTGTAACAAAACCCAGACTTATACTGGGGGAAGAAAGGAGGAAGTCACGCAACTACAGCCTGATCAGTCTCACCTCTGTGCCTGGCAAGATCATGTAGCAGATTTGGGAGGTGGTAGCTGCCCCCTCCCTGGCAGTGTTCAAGGCCAGGTTGGATGGGGCCTTGAGCAGCCTGGTCTATTTTGAAGTGTCCCTGCCCATGGCAGGGGGGTTGGAACATGATGATGTTTATGGCCCCTTCCAACCCAAAACATGGTGCAATTCTCCTGGAAACTGTGCTCATGCACATGGAAAGCAAGGAGGTGATCAGCGAAGCTGTGTTAGCTGTCACCAAGGGCAAATCATGCCTGACAAATTTGGTGGCCTCCTGAGGGAGATCCAGGCAAACACTCAGGGATCAATGTGATCAGGTGAATGCCATCTATTCAAACCGTTGGCCTGCTCATGTAGTCCTGTGTCATGTGCTCACACCTGGACAGCTCCACCCCCGCTGTGTGCACACGTCCAGCCCTTATTGGTTGAGTGCATATGATCATGCGCCCCAATTCACCCCAGAAGGACAGGAAGCCATCCAGAGGGATCTTGACAGGCTGGAAAGATGGGCCCCGGGGGAACCTAATGAGGTTCAACACTGCCAAGTGTAAGGTGTTGCACTTGGGTCAGAAGAATCCCAGACATAGATACAGACTGGGAGAAGAGCTTCTTGAGAGTAGCCCTGCTGAGAAGGACTTGGGAATTGTGGTGGATGAGAGACTTAACATGAGCCAGCAGTGTGCTCTTGCAGCTCACAAGGCCAATGGTATCCTGGGCTCCATTAGAAGAGGGGTGGCGATTGTCCCTCTCTACTCTGCCCTCCTGAGGCCCCATCTGGAGTACTGTGTCCAGAGCTGGGGCCCCCAATACAAGAAAGATGTGGAACTGTTGGAGAGGGTTCAGAGGAGGGCNCAAGGGGGAATGGATTAAAACTAAAGGAAGGAAGGTTTAGATTAGATATTAGGGGGAAGTTTTTTGCAGAAAGAGTGGTGAGGTGCTGGAACAGGCTGCCCAGAGAAGTAGTGGATGCCCTGTCCCTGGATGTGTTCAAGGCCAGGTTGGACGGGGCCCTGGGCAACCTTGTGTAGATCCAGGCCTGGAGGTTGGTGGCCCTGCCTGTGGCAGGGGGGTTGGAGCTGTATAATCCTTGGGGTCCCTTCCAACCCAGACCAGTCTATGATTCTATGATACACTCTGTGATTGGCTACAAGCCTTACAGCACGCACACATCTGTTACAATTCAAAGGCTGGATTGCTCACGTGCCTACTGTCCGCTAAAACGCCTCCACCAGCCTCCTATGAGGAGGTTGCAGCATCAGCGGGTAAGTGACCAGTGTCAGACATCACCTGCCTGGACTTGTGCAAAACATTTGCCACTGTCCTGCACAGCATCCTTGTCTCTAAATTGGAGAGATGTGGATTTGACAGATGGACCACTTGATGGATAAGGAATTGGCTGGATGGCCACACACAAAGTCATAATGAATAGCTCAATGTCCAAATTGAGGTCAGGGATGAGTGGTATTCCTTAGGGGTTGGTATTGGAACCAGAACTGTTAGCAAATTTGCTGACAACACCAAGCTGTGTGGTGCAGTCACTCTGGAGGGAAGGGATGCTATCCAGAGGGACCTGGAAAGGCTTGAGGTGGACCCACGCAGAATGCACAAAGTTCAGCTGGGCCAAGTGCATGGTTGCACATGGGTCAGTGCAATCCCAAGCACAACTACAGGCTGGGCAGAGAACGGATAGAGAGAGCCCTGAGAAGGACTTGAGAATGTTGGCTGATGTAAAGCTCATGACCCACGACATTTGCAGCCCAGAAAGCAAACCGTGTCCTGGGCTGCATCAAAACCAGCAGATCAAGGGAAGTGACTTGGTCCCTCAGCTGTGGTTAAGACCCCACCAAGAATCCTGCACCCAACTCTGGGGTCCACAGGACAAGGAGGAAATTAACCTGTTGGAGCAAGTCCAGTGGAGGGCCACGAGGATGATCAGAGGGCTGGAGCACCTCTTCTATGTGGACAGGCTGAGAGAGTTGGGCTTGGTCAGCCTTGAGAAGAGAAGGCTCCAGAACTCAAGAGGGACTGTTTACAAGGGCTTTTCAAGATGGTAGATACAGATTTGACATTAGTAAGAAATTCTTCCCTGTGAGGGTGGTGAGGCACAGGCTGCCCAGAGAAGCTGTGTCTTCCCCCTCCCTGGCAGTGTTCAAGGCCAGGTTGGATGGGGCTTTGGTCAGCCTTGGCTAGTGGAGGGTATCCCTGCCCATGGCAGGGGGGTGGGAACTAGATGGTCTTTGGGGTCCCTTCCAACCCAAACCATTCTATGGTTAAATGAAAATCCATATCTTCTAGCATCATTCACTTTCCCTCAAGAAGCATAACTAGACTTGTTCTAAATACATAAATTTACTGACACACAGCACACTTGCCCTAGACACACAGGGTGTTAGCAGATACACTCATAACCTACATACTGACCAAGAGGCTCAGTGTGATGAAGATGACAGCACACAGGGTACACCACTAGCAAAACTAGTAGCACACGACCACTGTTCTGACTTGGTTAGTGAACTAGGCTGCAGATAATTCCCCAGATTTGTCAGAGCCAGCTCAGCCCAGTCCTTCGCTCACCAGGCAGCTCTATGCAGCAGCTGAGACACTGGGTGACATGTGGGTTCTTGCAGCTAAAAGCAATGGGCGTGATAGCAGGATTGCTGACCATCATCCAACAGCAATCAGATTACAAGGACAAGCCCGATGCTTGATTAAATTTTAAGAGCACCAGGAGAACAGCAATTAGTTCAGGAGCTCAGGTTTGGTGCTCTCATGTATGCACACATGTGAGTACAGGCTTTGTGGAAGAGCTCAGCAGAACACACAAGAGAAAAGCACTGCTCCTTCAAAGCTTCTGATCTGTTATGCAGACACAGGGACACATCTTGACCTGATGAGACACAGGTGCTACCTGAATCAGGGAGAATTTTAACAGTCCAGAACAAAACACAACAGACTGCAGCCCTAGTGCCAACCAAACCAAACCTGAGCAGGTCTCTCTGCATCTTGTGACAGATCCTATTACAAAAGCACAAATCCAACACAATGTCTTCATCTCACCACTGTCACTGGAAAGTGCTCAACCAGCAGCAAGCCAGCCATGTCCCACTAAGCCCTACTACTGGTGCTACTGACAGCTGAGACAAAGCCACATCTTAAGCACTGACCTGAGTGGTGGCACAGCAAGGGGACAGCCCTGCACAAAGCAAGCAGAACCAGCTTTGAGCACAGGAGGGCTCCCTCTACACTCAAGGGTAATTCCCAAGGCTGCTTGGGCAAGCCACCAAAATGCTTCTGTAAGACACTGATCCTACCCAAGAACATACCTCAGTATCATCCTACAGCTTCTGATGATTATGTACTAAGAACACCACATTATTAACACCCGATATCCTTACCACTCTGCTAATTGTACCTTTCTTCGAGCATGCTTAACGTGGGAGAAATAGACATGAAAGAAATCACAGGGAAAAATAAAGCTAGTCTGTTCTCCTCACTGAGGCTTTTTTTTAATAGTCTATTTTTTATTTTAAAATAAAATTCATACCAGGCTGGTGTTGAAGTACTTGGTAAATCAGATGGAAAACCTGTCTGCATGGTACCATTGCAGAACACACCATGTACCAAGCCACACAAGCTTGTGTGGGTTATGTGGCTTATTGTATTCATTAAAGGCTCACTACAACTGTTAGTGGGGCTGTTAATGGAACCATTCAAGAGAGGAAATTGGCAACCAATTCATTCTCACTAATTGCAGTAAACTTTCAGCTCTCTTACACAGCAGCTAAATGACTTGCTGAGAGCAGCATCTTATTACACTAGGCAGATACAAACTAATAAAGTTAGGCTTTCCTGCTCTTACACTATTTTTTCTAATGTAATTTCTGCTAACCTATTTGAAGTCTGGCATAATGCAGGAACAAGATTAAGACTGTCTTGTTAACTATACAGAACAGTTTAGTCCTTACCTTCAGAGCAAGGCCTGTTCAGCACCCCCAGCATGGGGGGGGGACGGACACACTCCACATACACACAGAGGACTATGCTGAATCCCAGAGCTACAAGCATAACCCATGCAGACACATCACCCTGCTCCAGCAGGAGAAACAAGAAATGCCATCCTTGGTGCAAAGTGAACAGCACTGGCTGAATTGACTATTAGCAGTCAAAAGAACTACTAAACCTCAGGCTAACTATTTTAGAGCTCATCAGATACATTGCAGAGTGACTGTTACCCTGGATCACCATCACAACACAGATGCAGCGTGCAGAGAAGCAGCACATTGCTCACAATTTTCTGGCACTAACAGACATTTTGTTCTTTCTAAGGCACCTTAAAACAGGAATATCTATGCTGATGTGAGAAGTAACTGCTCTCCCCACCACCTAGCAGGTTCTAGAGGACTTGGGAGGCTAGACTGAAACCAACACCTCCCCAGGGAAAGAGTTACAGCAAGGGAGTGAAGGGGCAGGGGGTCTGCATTTCAGGGTTCCTGTATCTGGACCTAGAAGAATAGTTCCTGTATTCCCAACCTTGAGCACCAGATGAAGAATCCAATGCTGAACCTCTCGCATTGCTCTCCATCACCAAGGACTAACAAAACCAGAACACAGATAACAATGTTAAGGGCAGCTTAATGAAGACATACATCTGCACACAGCTCAGGACAGACTTGGGAACTTAATAAAAACCTTCAGTGTAGGACAAGTTTATTTTTAGTTTAATGGAGGGACAAAACAGACTTCCAAACCAGAAAATGCAACAGCAGTTCTATGTTTAACCAAGGCCAAGAGAAGAGCTGCCATCACACGCCTCTGCCTGTCCTCTGCAGGAACAGAGCACTACTGACAGCAGAGAGAGGCTTACGGGTTCTGCAGTATCAGCCAGTCTCAGCTCTGCTCTGCAGCCTCAGTCAGAAGATCAGATCAGGGATGAGAAGAAAGCTTAGTGAACTAGAACCTCACATGGATCTTTCTTTTTCAAGCACATTATATAAAAACACACAGTTATCAGTTATTTTAATGCTGGGGTAATGAGTAGTATTTATCCACCTGATGCTGTTATGCTGAAGTCCTATAACTGGAGATGTTTTCCCAATAAAGTATTTTTATTAGAAAAGCAGCAATATAATAAATCTTATGCTAGCTTTTCTTCCTCAAAACTTGTCTGCAGCATCTGTACTGAATGAGTTTTAGAAGTATTATTTCCTCTTTCTCTCCCATGCAAAGAGAGACACTTAGTCTCAGAGGCACTTTGATCTCTAAAAGATCCCTTATGGTCTGCCTTACATATTTTTCTGGGAAGGCTATGGATGAGACCCTGAACTGCTGCAGGCTGGTAACAGTGAATTTGATTTAGGCAGAGTTATGACTGCACCAGCTGGGGCTGGGACCATCTAGGTCTCCTGCTTGGGTTCATGCAAGGGCTGTCACTGCCAAAACATTAATGGCAATTTTCTGTCAGATCAGGATGCAGCTTGGCCTATTCCATCATTGCTGAGGATTAAATATATCTGTACTGTATCCATCTCATTTTTGAGACATTCCAGTACCTGTCTGCAATAGGCAGGGTTTCATTAGTAGAACTGCTACCAGAACAGGCAAAGACAAGAATCACAGACCTTCTCAATATTTAATTATCTACTATTGCACAGGCTGCTGTGGATTTAGAGGAAATTATGCTTATGACTCATATGCTAGTGCTGAAGGAGTTTTTCTTAACTAAGTAGCCTTCAGGGAAAAGGGGAAAAAAGCCCAAGCCACCCACCCACTGCTGAAAGCTGAACACCACCACCTAGCTGGCTCCATTTCCAACAGCAGTACATCCATCAATCCAGGTGCTGTTTGATTCCTAAGAAAGTCTTATCAGCTAGACTTGAGTTATTCTTTTTCCTTCCATTCAGTACAAGGAATAGTTTAAGATACAGAGTCCAAAAATGGTTCTAAATGCTTCAGAAAAGAGTTTCAGCCATCATTCTGAGATTAGATACAGCTTGCTGAAGTGTCTAATTCCTTCAGGAAGGAGGAGGACACACCTTGTGAAATAGACATTCCCACCCCCAGTATAAGCTTCACCTATTTTTCTTTAATAGGAAACAAAAGCAAGTGGCTAGTTTTCTCAAATAACTACTGGGAACAAATGTCATACAGCAGTTTTCTCTGAAAGCCCAAAATCCTGCTTTCCTTTCCCTCCACAAACTATAACAAAAGCTATTTGCTCATGTATGAGCAGAAATCCCTGACTGGTAACACTTTGCTATCCCACATTTAGAGGTCTTCAGAAATACTACTACATTGCTTCCAGATAGCCATTCTGCTTTGCTGTGAATAGCAAAAGTACTCAATGGAGAGAAACACCTCCCATTCACTTACTATCTTAATATCAAGCTCATTGATAAAACAACAGATCTTCACCCCTAGTTAGCTTTACACCCTAATAAATATGGAGGAGCCTCTCACCTTTCATCTCCAGTGTAACCCCAGCTATGGAGCTGTTGAGCCCATGACTGTAGTGCCTATGTCACTGAGTTAAGTGCACATGGCTGCAGCAACATGAACATAAAATTACCCATAGTAAAGAACTATTCTGATGTAGAGTTATAATTTCTTGTTCACAAAGTTTAAGTCTTAACTATACTTTTACCAAGCAGCATATAGCCAGAAATAAAAGAGTAAAACCATTACAGCAAGAGCAGACACAAGCTTTGCTTACTACAAGACTCCTGTACTTCTGCATAAACCTCCCTATCAGGAGAGCAGCCTTCCAGCTTTTCCACGCAGGAAAGTGAAGAAAACACAGCTAGCCTCTACCCCAGTGTGCTACAGATAAACATCTATTAAACACATTAAAAAACAAAAAAAGAAACACTTTTTTATTTAAGGCAAGTGCAAATCCCCCTCAAACTTACCTGACAGACCTCCAAAGCTCACAAAAAGGACAAGCCTCCTACCACAACAGACATGCTTTCTACTGCCATTCTCTTCTTTTAAAGTCTTCTTCTCTGTGTGCATTAGCTTCTCTCACCCACAAATTAGGGGGCTGGGGCTCATTAGTGTAAGTGCAGCTGTACTAACTGGCATCAGGTAGAACTTACAGCTAGTTAAATCCACTTTCTGGTGAGCAGTTACAGTAAACCCTATTCAGTTTTAGTAGCCACTATGTTGTCCCTGCTATGTTGAATGAGTTTTCAGACAAGTTATTTTCACCTTTTTCACTTTCCTAGTGTTGGTATTACCACAGCAGTCTTTCACAGCTTAGTTTTTGTCTTAATAATTTACACATTAAAAACTGTATAAACAATTAGAAAAGATTATTGTTTGGGGTTTTTTGGGGGTCTTTTCCTCAAATTTTAAAGCTTAGATCTTGATCTCTTAGTTTACTTATTGAGTCTTATTTCACAGTTCTTGGTGTGAACTGATTTTCTTTGTTGCAGGTGTATATAGTAAGAAAATTCCTCAAATATCTTTTCCTGTCTTCTGGTGTATGAGACAATTCTAAAGCATCTATTTCTGCTTTGACCTTAGTTTTAGCTACTTGCTTTTCTCCTGTTAATCCAATTCTATTTTTGGCTGTAGTCTCAGTCACAGCATAGTCTTCTAGTTGAAGTGCTGCCAATCTTCTTAGTGTAGGGCTTCCCTTCCCCCTTCCTCAGGTTGTTAATCGTTCTCCTCAAATTTTAGCTTATAAAACCTGATGTATCTACTTTCTTATTGGAATTGTTTATGTAGGGATAGAATCATTGTTAATAACCTATTTAATCAACAAAAAGTAAGGAAAAAAGAAAACCACTACAAAAATATAGCTTATAAAATGCCTTATAAAAATAAACCTTTGCAAGAAATAAAGGATTAAATGCAAGGTCATGGTCTGTTTTTTCCAGAATATCCACATGGACTTGCCTTCTTGATGTCTGACACCACCAAAGCCAGATGGCAGCTCTGAAAAAAATATAACTCTAATGGCTGGAAACTTAATCTGACTAACAAAAACTTTGTGTATATCCTCTTCTATTTCCTAGCAGCGTACAGATACTGTGTGGCTGCTTGTAATCTTCATACTCACCCTGTGAGATAGACAACTAAAATTACCCTCTTGCTACAGATGATAAAGTAGTTGAAACTGAAGTGAATTTTAGCTCCCTGTGAAGACAGAAGCCACCACATCACTGTTGTCCTTCCCCACCTCAGTAAAT
This sequence comes from Zapornia atra, assembly GCA_013400835.1. Taxonomy (NCBI): domain Eukaryota; kingdom Metazoa; phylum Chordata; class Aves; order Gruiformes; family Rallidae; genus Zapornia; species Zapornia atra. The sequence continues at coordinate 19,477 of VZTU01000044.1, read as the reverse complement.
TTGGTGACTTCTGCTTAGAGGACTAATATTTTATTACTGAATGCTAGTTCATGTTCTAATTCTGATTAAAATAAAAAATATGGATGTTTACAGTCGCTGAGCCCCAAATTAATGTCAGTGTACACTCCAACAGTACCATCTGCCTGTCTAGACATGAACTGGGCCATAGAAATATAAATCCTAGCATCTCATCAGTGGACAAAACTGATGTCCTGATTTATTTGTAGCCTATAACAGAATGAGGCAGAAATTCAGTGAGGTGTTTACGTGTAAAGTGCTGCCTGTCTTACAAGGGACTTTAAAGAAAACAAAAAAAGAGAGGGTTCCAGTAGGAAGAATGATTAACTCTTGCCTCTGGTTGTCAAGGATCTCTCTACATAGGAGATGGCAGTGCTGGCCTGAAAAAAGAGATTAATGTCTTTTTAAACAACAGCCAGCAGCAGCAGGAGTGGCCAGTGCACAGAGCCTGGAAACTTGGCTCTCTATTGAAACAAAAAGTACCGAAAAGAGTAGTAAATTATCTAACTCCGTGCTATTTAGCACTAGCACAAAATTGCACCGTCTTGACAATATCCCATCAGACCTATTACTGCAGTTATTTCATTCCTGTTTTTCTCTCTTTGGGGCTTTGGCAAACAGCCCTCAAAGAAAACAGTTCAGGTAATCTGCAGGCAGGCCAAGATTTCAACAAAATCATCCAGTGTTGAGGACTGCAAAATCTTCTTCTTTAGAGCCCTGGATGAACAGTCCTTCTTGGTGGTTTAGGATTGTTGAGGTCAATCCTGCAGTTCAGGCGTGGAACACGTCCTGCTTTCTCCCAGGCCATGCCACACGCCATCCTTTGCATCTAACTCCAGCTCCTGCCAGAACCAGTGTGGGTGAGCACACGCGAGGGAGATGGCACAGAGACAGTGATGGAAATGGACAGAGGTTTAAACAGCAAGTGTGTCTACTGTGAGACAACAGACTTCCTCATCACCTGCTTCCAGTGGAGATCCTGGAACTAGAGACCTTCTTGGATCTACTGCAGGATCTAGGAGTTTGCAGATCTACAAAATACTCTGTCAAAAGAGAGAGAATGGTACTGGGGCAATCCTGTGTATGGAGATGGGTATATGTAGAGGACTGTAATCACAGGGAATCACACCTTACAAGTGCAAGATCCTGCACCTGGGTTGGGGCAATCCTCATCATCAATACAGGCTGGGAGATGATGTGCTAGAGAGCAGCTCTGCAGAGAAGGACTTGGGGGTGCTGGTGGATGAGAAGCTCGACACGAGCAGACTATGCATGCTCACAGCCCAGAAGGCCAATCGTATCCTGGGCTGCATCAAAAGGAGTCTGGCCAGTAGGTCAATGGAGGTGATTTTGCACCTTTACTCTGCTCTCATGAACCCCACCTGGAGTACTGTGTCCAGTTCTGGAGTCCCCAACATAAGAAGGACATGGAACTGTTGGAATGGGTCCAGAGGGGGGCCATGGAGGTGATTAGAGGGCTGGGAAGGGACATTTTAGAAGGGCATGTAGTGATAGGAAAAGAGGGAATGATTTTAAATTGGAAGGGGATAGATTTAGATTGGATATTAGGAAGAAATTCTTCACTATGAGGGTGGTGAGGCCCTGGCACAGGTTGCCCAGGGAGGGGTGGGTGCCCCCACCCTGGCAGTGTTCAAGGCCAGGTTGGATGGGGCCTGGAGCAGCCCGGTCTAGTGAGAGGTGTCCCTGCCCATGGCAGGGGGCTGGAACTTGATCTTTAAGGTCCCTTCCAAACCCAAACCATTCTGTGATTCTATGATACTAAGATGCTGTGTACATAGTCCCAGCTGACAGAGACCCCTGCACTGAGAGAAGCATCATCTGTGTTCAGCACAATTTTCAAATGACACATGGCAACATACATTACAACTCACAGTAGGAAGCTCTTGATAAACTGGCATTAGGAAGGTTTGGAGACATGTGCTGTCCTACCACCTGAGTAGGTAATGTATAATGCCCTCTTGTGCTTTTATCACCAGCTGTACCCAAAGGCTGTTCATATTCCAGAGCCAAAAAGAATACACTGACTGCAATTCAGGACAGCAGAAAACATAGTCCAAGCAGCAGGAAACTCAAAGAGTTTATCTCTTTCTACACACAGTCATGCTAAAGAAATCAAAAGGCAGAGGCTCTCTGCTTATGTATGGTTTGTGGGGACATATGTGTTCTATTAGCTCAGACTGCTCCCTCAGACAGTCATGGTTACGCTGCTTGTAGTGACTTCACTCCTTTGACTTCCAGAGAAGTCTATTTATTTTGCTCCTGTTAGCAGGAGAGTTAGGGATGGTGACTTCCTCCTTCCCCTTCTGCCACCATGCTCTTCCATTATTGTACAGTTCTCATGTTACTGCCTTTATGCACTTTTTTGCTGGTTTTTGCTGTTATTGATCATTTCTGAGTAAGAAATTAATCTGAAACTCAAATGATAGCAGACATCAAAGACCATCCCAGTCCTAGCATGGTAAAATGGAAGCACTGGAATATGCTATACTTGATTATCGTTACTGTTCAATCAAAACCAGGTATTAAGTTTGGGTGCTATTTTACAACCTGCTCCTGGAAAGATCAGTGCATACAGTTTATTTTCTGCCCATGAAGTTCCTGATCCTGTTTTAAAACACCAATTTTGAACTTGCAGCCTGTTTTAAAGTTCAGATCCACCTATTCCCTGTGATTATAGTCCTCTACATATACCAATCAAATCCAGTCATGAGATCAAGCTAGATTTCTTTCCCATCACTCCTTCTGGAAAGCTGTTCTGAACAGTTGTCTGATCTTTAGCAATATGCTTATTACTCTCAGATTAAATGTCTGTGAAAGCCTGTTCTTGCACTGGGACTATCCTGTAGTTGAAATAATTTTTCTCTCTTAACTATATGTACAGACACTTTGTTGTTTAGATGATAGCTGGGCTGACTGTGTTTTGTAGCTGGTAAGGAAGATACCAAAATGTGGTGAAGCTCACAATTGAGACAGAAGTGTTGGACAAAGTGAAATGACATATTCTGTCCTGAACAGCTTCATCACAATCAAAACATCAACTGTAGTGGCCTCTTCAGTAATGTGTATCTATGTAGTATGTTGCCAGATTACAGTGCTCCCAACTTCTCCATAAAATGTGTTTTTAATTCTTCCTACTATAGGGGCTCAATGCTCTGTATGAAGACCTGAAATGATGGCCAGCTCCAGTTTCTCAAGATGGAACATACCTAAAATAACATTAAAGTCATTATTTCCATTGTACATTTGCATATTAATAAATTTACCAGCAATTGCACTTTCCTGAAGTGTCTTAATTTGGGACCCCAACCCCCAAAATCTTTTTACTTTTTCCTCTAAGAAATCCACTTTTTCTCCTCAAGTATTTCAGATATTTTTAGCCACTTTCTCAAGACCAATCACCCCCTTTTGCTACCCTCATGAAGTTTTGGAGGGTTTAAAATCTTCTGAAAGATCAGATAAGCAAATTTCAGATTTGTCAATAAAATTATTTTCATCAGGAACGAAGAGTAAGGACCTTTTTACTTCCTGAAGACTGTGGAAAAACTTGAGCAAGGGTCAGCATTTTAGTTGAGGAGTGCAGAGTGGATAGTCCCAACTATTCAGGCTGTGCAGGATTAAGATGAGTTTGACTGGGGGCAGGGAGGGAGAAGCACTCTCTCCACTTGTCTGTCTGGTAAGCTCTTCCAAAAGCTCTTTTTTCTCCCAACAGTGAAGCAGACAACTGGCACAAGGATGGGTTCCAGGCACAGGTTTGTGTTAGTGAAAAACTGGGAACAAGATTTGACTGTTAATCTGTAAAGCAGGACAGGTCCTCCCCCGCATACCTTAATTCCCTAGTCTTTCTGTCCCTCTTCAAAGCAAGTCACCAGGATTGAGGTGAATGTTTTTCAGTTCAGCAGCCACGGGGCCACTGAAGCAGGAAGGATGCTAAGCCTTGCTTCCCAGCCATGCAGAACGTTGAGTAAATGACAACTGGCTTTCAGTGTGAAGCTTCCAGGTTAAGTGCCGATTCCCATCTGTGCAACTGATGGGCCAAATGCAGATAGAGCCTCTGTTTCAGAGTTAGGATGGCTGCTGTTGATGTTGCATGTGTTCTTTCAGCACCTTTTGTCCCCCATTTACAAATAAACTACATCTGTTAAGTTAAGGCAATATTTGCTTAGCATATATAAAGGCAGAGAAAAGCCTGGAGTATTTGTTTCACCCATCCTTTTTATAACCACGGTGTAACGTTCCCAGGTCTCAGAGGCAGGGGATGTCAGATTGCCTTCACCTGCTCCGGGTGAATAGGCAGAACAGCGCTGGGTCAGCAGGAGATAACACCTGAGCCCTCCTTCTATTCAAAGTGGCAAATGAGTCAGGGTGGTGTTATTGTAAGGAGATAAACACTTTTGCTTTCACTCTTTCCAACTACCTGTCTATTTAATGAAATCAAATAAATCTCTCATCTGCATTTGAGAGATTAGGAATTAAAAATCAAGACCTTTCAGGCAGTTTTAAACAAGATGAAAGGCTGCCTTCTCTCCCTAGCAGGACCTATCAGTTGTGTTAGTACCAATTTACAATGCTCTGAAAGAAGAATGGTTCATCTGTCCAAACTCTGTGCTAAAACAAACTGACATACCATGTTGGATCTGATATGAATTACAAGTCTGACCCAGTCCTGGCTCTTCCATTTTAGTCAAGTGGAAGACAAGTTCTCATTCACTTGCACTTTGCACTGATGCTCCCGTGCAACAATTTCCAAGTTGTTAATTAGAACTAATAAAAAAAATATCCTACATGAGGTTGGGAAGCAGTGGAAACGTATTAAAAAGCCTACAGTATGTCTTCTGATTCTTCATCACAATGTGAAGGTATTGAGACTAATCTACTGACACTTCATGTTCTTTTCTGATTTAAACTGGTTTTAGTGCCTACTGCAAGGACAAGTATGTAGTTAAGAAACACCTCCAGCTGTCTAAAAAGTCTGCTGAATGTCATGTACCTGCATGTGATATTCCATCTGTACAGACTATGTCACTGCTCTGAATGCAAATAGGTGGTTTGATTGGGTCACTCATTAAAATCTGTATCATGTCTGCTTTGCCTTATCATGCCTTGGCTTGAAATACAAAACACCATCGTTTGTTTTCAAGTGTGTTTGCTCCATTCTAGTTTCCAGTGTTCATGTTAAAAGTGTCCAGAATCAAGATTTACTGCCATGGGAACACATGGGTCTCAGCCAGCAGTCTGAGAGCCAGGAGCTTCTGAACGGGCAGGCAGCTATTCATTCCTTAGGCTGTAAAGAAACTGGCCAGGAACTTTTCTAGTAGACAGGATTCCTTATGAAAACAGTGGCAAAAAACCTAATCAAAAATCTGAAAGCTTTCCCAACAAATACTGGAATAACCCTTCTAATAAGAAGTTTTCAATACTGATACTACATTTTTTATTTTGCAGGACCCTGGACAGACAGGAAGGTTTCCTTGCAACCATTTTACCATCAGGTGTTTTAGCCCTACACAGAGTTACAACAGCATTACTGCCAAATCACAATAGCAGGGCAGTACTTTTAGATCTACCCAGAAAACAAGGAGGACACTGAATCACCTAGTACAGGGGAGTACACTAAAAGCAGATAGGGAACTAAAATCTGAAACAAAAGTCCTGTGGAGAAAAGGTGGTGAAATGAAGGAATAAAATAGTTCCTATAAATGGACAGTACATGTGTCTTTTTTCAATGGAGTTATGAATATAAAATAACACAACAGGAGAGAGTTCCTGTTTTGGCCACACAGTGGGGTAGAATTAATCTTAAAATCTGAAGGTTAGTTAAATCTCTTCAACAAACTCCTAAATAACTGTGCTCCCCATCATCTGGTGGTTTGATCTTTAGTGGATTTACTCATGGTCTCACCTCCCCCATCACAGTAAAGCAAAAAAGTATTTCTGCTGCCATGCTGCTTAGGACCTTGTTTACATATGAAATTGTTCCACAGTAACTGTGCACACAACATCTTTTTCTAATTCAGTGCTGTAAGTAGAGATATTTTACATCCCTTCTATCCGGATGCAAACTAACTCTCTCAGCCAGCTAAGACTGAAGGGAGTTACCCAAGACAGCAGGTCAGGTTGGCCTCCAGTTAGCCCCATCACTGTCACCACCTCACTCTACAGCCCAGCAAGATCTCACTCTGCTTGAGAAGACTCCACTTCGTGCTACTATCAAAACACAGTAACACAAAACATAGGGTTTATTGTGGTGAGGCCGTGCTGAAAAGGCGTAATTGTCACTGGTGTTTATGGAAATGGGGTCAGGCCTTTGATGTGACTGAATAAGCTGCACATTATACTACACTATGTGCCAGTTAAACATGGATGAAAAGAAACAAGAGCTTCATTAACACTACCACGTAATTACCAGCACACAGTTGGAGTGTGTGCATAAACACACACGTACTGCAGTGTTCACCTGGAAAAACTGCTCATCATAGGGCAGAATTGCTGTGTGTCAGCACTGTGTTTGCACTTGTCTTGCTAAGTGTTTCTGTTACTCTCAGTAATGTTAATGGGCAGTAAATGCATTTGCTGAAGAAGGACAGACACCCCTCTGCTTAGTGCCCACTGTCACGGCACCTGCCAGATGTGTTTCTCACAGCAGAATACGGCTTCTGCTCTTAGTTAAACATTTCAATGTTAATGCTTCAGGAACCTGTTAGTTCAGCACTGTGCTGGCCCCTTTCATAGGGTTTTGTTTGCTTAAAAATACATTCAGGACAACTGCTGGTCTGCCTGCCAAGATACCCCATGAGTACAGGTGACTCAAGTGAGCTGCACCGGGAAAGCTTCAACCTTCACTCTACTACTTACGCTGTCTGAACCTGACCTCTGCAATACAGCAGCCCTGAGGAAAAGGACTTGGGGGTACTCGTGGATGAGAAGCTGGACACGAGCCACCAGTGTGCACCTGCAGCCCAGAAGGCCAACTGCACCCTGGGCTGCATCAAAAGAAGTGTGGCCAGCAGATCGAGAGAGGGGATTCTGCCCCTCTGCTCTGCTCTGGTGAGACCTCACCTGGAATACTGCATCCAGCTTTGGGCCCTCAACCCAAGAAGCACATGGACCTGTTGGAGTGTGTTCAGAGGAGGGTCACAAAAATGATCAAAGGGCTGGAGCACCTCTCCTATAAAGACAGGCTGAGAGAGTTAGGCTTGTGCAGGTTGGAGAGGAGAAGGTTCTGGTGGGACCTTATAGCGGCCTTCCAGTACCTGAAAGGTGCCTATAAAAAAGCTCACGAGGCCACGTAGCAATAGGATGATGGATAATAGTTTTAAACTTGAAAAGGGGGGATTTAGGTCAGATATTAGGAAAAAGTTCTTCAATATGAGGGTGGTGGATGACTGGAACAGGTTGCCCAGAGAGGTAGTGGAGGCCCCATCCCTGGAGATATTCAAGGTCAGGCTTGATGGGGCTCTGAGCTACCTGATCTAGTGAAGATGTCCCTGCTTACTGCAGGGGGGTTGGACTGGATGACCCTTAATGGTCCCTTCCAACCTTACACTTTCTGTGATTCTATCATTCAACACTGCCAGAAGGCACCTTCCTTGAAGCAGCAACAGCGATATGTAACCAGCACAAAGCTGACTACTACACCCACCCTGTGCATTTTACATTTCTCTGCAGGAACTACATCTGACCTGCAAGTGACTACAGGTGAAAGCAGCGAGCAGAATGCCGGCGCCTGTGTGCGATTAAAACTGCTCTGTATGACACTTCCCAACAGTGGCAGCCGTGGTAATGTGTTCTCTGAACAAAAATAGGATCTAGCCCAAAGAAGTTCCTACACAGGCATCCCTCTGACAAAGAAAAAGGCAGATGCTCAACGATCAGAAGGCGGTAAAGCTCTTAAGAGGCAGTTGCTGTTCTTAAGACCAAATTACACAGCAAAAAATACAGGCAAATATTTCAGGTGAAAGTAGATGGAAAAAGATATAAAAAGAGTATGGTTTCATACCATGAAATGATGTTTATATTTCAACTCCTCATGTCCTGGGAGAAGATTCTGTCATTACCTTTACACTAAAAATACTTCTTCTTGCTGACACGCACCGCTGAGCAGTTGAAAAAGGCCACGGTAAATGACATCAAAATCATTTGTACTTTTAATCCACTCTAAAGTTGGAATTCAGATTTTTTCCCCCTAAAAATAATAATGTTATTGTGTAATCATCCAATGTGTTATTGACAGTTGCTTATTTTTAGTGACTTTAAGGAGACAGGAAGGAAAAGAACAGGTTAGTCTTTGATGTCTGTGGTTCCAAAAGTAAAGAGCTGGAAACTTCTTTGAGAATAATTTAAATCTAATCAATTTAGCTCAGCTGGTACAACATTACAGCAATAAAAAGATTTAGTTGTACAAAGCAAAAAAAAATCGATTAATGAGCAAATGCATAAAAAAGAAGAGGGCTGATCATTTGAGTGGCTGAAGGTGACTCGTCATCTCTAAATTCTCCTTTTCACATCATCTGCTCTTCTGTGAAGTCCTTAAGGAAGGTTTAAAACTCTACCCGAAATACCAATTGCATTTTATACTCTATTAGCACATGTGGCAGCCTCACTACAAAATGCAAGAGGGTAGAAAATCACAATTGGATCTGATGTGAAAAGACATCGTTAGACCATCAGAGAGGTACTGTTCTTCTTGACTACAGAACATCTGCAAGATACTGAAATACTTCGCCACAAGTCTGTGACCCAAACTAAAAGCTAATACTTGAAGATTACCAAAACACCCTCAAAAGTAAACAGGACTAGCAAGGAAACTATGAGTATTTAAAGCAGGAAGCCTCTTATAAAAATGAAAGATGGTAGAATATTCTGACACATAGGCACCAAGAAGTGGATGAAGACTGGGTTACCCGACCCTAAGGATGACAAAGGGGTGACCTCCTCCACACAGTTCAGCAAGTCTTCAGATTTTACAATGCCACCACACACAACCACATCTCAACTGTCAGCTGATTGTGGCTCTCCAAGTGTGCTTCTACAGTTGGGTTCACACAGCCCAGAGCCCCTCGTAAGAACCTGTTTGGTCCATGCAGACAGCAAGACTGCACACCAAGCCACAGCATGCTCTGAAAGTGTTCCTGCCTTTCTGTGTCTGTTCCCTGCTGCCATCTGAGTTTGTACAGGCTATCTGTGAGCCACTTCAGCACTGAGCCAGGTGATCACATAACTATCTGACAGCTGGTGTTGATGCAAGCGAGGCAATGAGAACGTGCAGGAAGAGGGAAGGAAGAACCTTCTCTCTGGGTGGCAGAGAGATTGGCTCTAGTTTTCCTAAACACCCTGAGTCCTACACCAACTACAATCATAACCTTTAACAAGCCTAAATCTTAAGTTACGCAAACCTCTGCTATGTAATTTTATAGGCATTATTACATACCTGCACTAGATATTACTCTTGCTATTCTTCAGAAAAATATGCTAAATATTCTGGTGCCTTAGGCACCCAGACCATGACCAAGGTGCAACTTAAACACCTAAATCTACAAGTACCATCAAGTGCATCCTCAGCAAGTTTGCTGACAACCCCAAGCTATGTGGTGTGGTTGGCATGCTGGAGGGAACGGATGACATCCAGAGGGACCTGGGCAAAGAATGGATTGAGGGCAGCTCTCCCTGAGGAGAAAGACTTGGAGTGTTGGCTGATGTAAAGTTAAACATGACCCAGTGTCGTGGTTCTGCCCCCAGCCGGGAGCTGAACACCACGCAGCCACTCATGGGGAGGGGGAAAAGAGAAAAGAAACCAAAGGCAAACCTTGTGGGTTGGGATAAGGACAGTTTACTAGGACAGCAGAGCAAGAAATAATAATAGGACTTCTATAACAAATATATATGAAACTGGTACTACACATTGCAGTTTCTCACCAAACTGCACAACTCAGGACATACAGCTCAGAGCTGCCCCCCAAGCTGGACCATCCCCAAAAACTGTGCATCCTAGACCTGAGC
>VZTU01000043.1:925-55339 GCA_013400835.1 Zapornia atra | reverse complement strand
AAAAAACCCAAAACCAACCAAACGTCTTTAAAAATATATTATCATAGTAATTATAAATTACCAGGAGCAATATATACTTAATCCATGCATACAGCAAAATAAAACATGACATTTAATTATTTTTTATTTTTTGCTTCCTATGATGTGAATCAAGTGGCACATTAACATACAACTATAAAACACATAGAAGTGAGAGCTCAGTGGTTCTGATAATTTTCCAATCATGCAGATGTCTCAATTGTTCAGATAACCTCACAGTACTGAAGACAACTTTTCAGGGAGATATTTATCACACTTCAGAGGTACTCTTCATTGTTCTGAAAAGGCCTAATTTTAATACTAGCATGTAACTTTACACAATCCTTCCACGTTCAGTAAAACTGTTTGAAACTTAACATGCCATTCATTAAAATAAATAAATAAATAAATAGTTATGAAACATTTCCAAAGGAAAATAGTTTCAAAATACTTACAAAATGTGCATGTCTTGTTTGGGGACCTGATTTAGATAAAACCACAGCATGGTCAAACTAGGTGTGATTATCATTACTGGAGCCTTAAGCTAAGGCACTCTTCTAAATACCATCTACAGTGATATTATGATATTGTTAGGAAAGAATATTCACACATGATCTTGAGCTAGAAATGTGGTACAGCTATAAATAGTGTACCACATGCTTCCATAAAAGATGGCTTAATTTGAAAAATTAAAAGAAAACACATTGATAAAAGACAAGGATCACAGCTGGACAATTTGGAAACCAGAGAAAAATATTTACCCATTAGTACACAGTTAAATATTTTGTCTAAGCAAAAAAAAACCCAAACACCTGAAGAATAACAAGTTACCACTTGTCAGCCAGTGTGGTGGTTGATTGCTTTTGCTCCCTCAGCTTGTTCCAATAGAAAAGAAAAATATGACAGTTTGAATTGGCTTCATAATTTTACAATGCTTTAAGATACTATATTTTACCTGCAAGTAGGGCAGCTTGAGAACATATATATGATCTTTTCTCGGGCTCAAATGAAGAGCAATGACTAATTAGGTTTAGTAGTTCTGTCACTGTGTTCAACTCCAGCAATCATGAACTTTAGAAGTAAAGATCCTAATTCGCAAACAACTCGCATGGATATTCATGTCATTAATAACACCAGTAGAAGGCTACAAAAATATGACATTAGAAATATATCTTTATTGCTACCTCTAGAGACTTCTAATTCACTAATGGTTTATTTATTTTTTTTTAACCACTGAAGAACATTTACTTCTATGTTTATTTATTATTCTGAGTATCATAAGTGTGTATTAGGTCAACCAAGATAACCATACAGTTCTGAGTAACTAAAAAACCTTATAACCCTTCTTCAAATACTTTTCTGACCTCTTATAAATGACTTGATGCACTGTTACATGATTCTTGATTAAAAAAAAAAAACAAAAAAACCATGACGAATTGATGATTTTCTATGAGAAACACTCTCTCACAGCTAGCAGAAATATAGTTTAGGTCTGTGATTGAGATTTCCATTTGAGAGCATTTTTTATCAGCTATTCCTTCAGATTGATTAACCACCATTTAACTATGAACTTCAATTCGATAACTTGCTAAAAGCAAAGCCAAACCCCTTTACTGCATCAACATCTCAGCTGGTGGGGCACACAGGTTCTGGCCTGATACCCTTTGGAAGTTTCATTCTTCTGTCTCCCCAGATCCTCTGACTACTGGCAGTTTGACTTAGATAAAAGTAAAAATCAAGTCCCTTGATTTTAAAGCGTTGGATCTTTGGACATGGAAATGAGTTTGGACTTTGTTTCAAGCAGAGAGGTTGGATTTTCAGAATTAGGGACTGAAGTGGCATGAGTGCTGGGGGGCTTTGACCAAGGACTTTATCAGACTTCAAGAGACTGTTTGAATGAAATCAGTGGTCTGTTGAGGATGCTAGTGTGTATCCAACTATTTCCTAAAGCTGAACACTTGCCAAGTTTCTAACACTCAGTGTTTGATCATTTAAATTAGTAACTTATTTTAATCTTTTAAATGCATTAGTAGCATGCTACAGATGTTTGCATAAAGAAGAAACATAAAACAAAGTAGATAATGCACAGTTTACAGATTGCTGTACTGAGGCCTCAGTCTGTGAAAAACCCTGAAAATATTGTACAAATGTCAGGTCCACAGCACTACCCATTTTAATTGCAGGTTTATCCCTACTGGATTGCACCCTGTTAGAGAAGATGGCTTACATGAGCAATAAGGTTCTGTGAAGCCGCAGCTCATCTAAACAAACAAGACAAGTTTTTTTAAGGAAAGTGAGTACTTTTTTGTTTTTTAAATTCCTTTATGTTAATCAATAGTTATTATCAATAATAAGTCAGCTATTTCACTAACTGAATATAATAAAAAAGTTAACTGATTCAAGACTTCACAGAAAGTACTTCACAGGCTGAACTGAAGTGAGAGAAGCTTGCTAATTCCAGTTAATTCTGAAAGGTGACATTTTGTAGTCCAGTGTTCCGGTTTTGAGATAGAAAATGAAAATGAGAAATCAAAGGGATCAATTAATAAATAATAATCTGCTGCTGAGAAGGTTGAAACCAGCTCTACATCTTGGTTTAAAGACATATTGACCTACTAATCAAGAAAAGTCAAGTGTCTCAGGATGTCACCTGTTTTCAACTACTGATCAGTGAGAGTACTTAATAATCTCTTTCATCCTTGAGAATCATAGCTGGTAACTCATGTCTGAAAATGAGTTTATGTTCCAGAAAGATCTCCTTTCAGATTGAGGGACGTCTCTATCTTTACTACAACTAAATTCAGCCTGCTGTATTTTTAGCTTCTTCTATAATAAAGAATACAAGTGATTCCTGGTGTGACTTTTTTTTGTCCTGTGACATAAGATTCTACTTTCTTTTATTATAAAATATTTCCTTGCAATGTTCACAGCTGTTTTCACATTCACCTTTGATAGAGAATATCAACTTGGTTGAAGCATTTGATTAAAAGAAACAAACAAATAAAAATAACCAAACCTCAGTTACTTATATTCTTTAAGCAACCTCTGATGATATTTTACTGGGGAGAAGTATCTCAGATGTTACTTGGACTGAAAACTCATAAGCATAACACAACTTTTTTTCACACATATAAGGATAGTTCATACAGAACCTGAACATTAAACACTATAAAATGTGGTCCGTTGCTCTATAGAAGACAGCACACCAGGTGTCTACACTGATAATGGTGCACTACAGCTCTCCTTAACAGCAGATAAATATTTACTGTATATATGGAGAAGGCTTCATGATCTCCTAAATTTTAAGGCTTGCGGAACATATAGTAATGTATATCTATGCATGCACTTGGAAAAAAAAAATCAGGAAAAAAAAGCAAGCAGACAATGGCTGTAACTTCCAGAAGAATTTTGGCGGGGCAATCAAAACTTCCATCATTCCTGAGTAAAAAACAACACTGGAACAAGCTGTGAAACAGATCAACTTGTCACCTCGGTAAAGTGCTGTTTTATCACCAGGTGAATGGGTGAATTCTGCCACTGGGCTCGGCTATTGTTCCCCTTTCCCCTGTTGTCAGTAAACTGTCCTTATCCCAACCCACAGGGTCTTTGTTTTCTCCTCCGGTGGAGGGGTGAGCAAGTGGCTTATGTTGCTCAGTCGCTGTCTGGGGCTAAACCACACAATCAGTGACAGAAACCTTTTTTGTGCCCTTATTGTTCCAGGCCAGATCGAATTCTGATCCCTATCTGCCTGGAGAGTTTCTCTCTATTCCTCTCAGGATACCTATCCTTGCTTCAACCCTCTGTAGGCTACCTTTTTGCATTTGTTTCCTTGTTCATCCATGCAGACCTCTGGGCATTTCTGCCTGATTTTTTCATTGTGGGGATGCATCTATCCTGAGCTTGGAGGAGGTGATCCTTGAATACTAGTCAGTTATCTTGGGCCACCCTTCCCTTCAGGGCTTTGTTCCTATGGTACTCTACCAAGAAGGTCCCTGAAGAGGACAAAGTCTGCTCACTTGAAGTCCAGGGTAGTGAGATTGCTGTGTACCCTCCTTGCTCCTCTAAGGATCTTGAACTCCATCATTTCATGGTTATTGAATCCAAGGCTGCCCTTGAACTTCATATTCACTACTATCCCCTCCCTGGCGGTGAGAACAAGGTCCAGCATGGCACCTCTCCTTTTTGGTAACTATCACTTGGAGAAGGAAGTTATTATCAGTGTGTTTAAGGAACTTTCTGGATTGCTTGTTCCTTGCTGTGTTGTCCCTCCAGGAGATATCGGGGTGGTTGAAATCCCCCATAAGGACCACGGCTTGAGAACATGAGGCTGCTCCTATCTATCTATAGAGGGCCTTACTGCTTCGCGTCTTTGGTTGGGTTCCCTGCAGCAGACTCCCACTATAGTGTCACCTGTCCCTGTACTTCCTTTAATCCTGACCCATAAACTCTTCAACAGCTCCTCATCCAACGGGCAGATGGAGCTCTGTGCACTCCAGCTGGTCACTAACATAGAGGGCAATAGCCCGACTCATTTTCCCTGCCCGTCTTATGACGTTATTAATTTAATTTTCCTTAATCATTTAATTAGTTTCTTTAGATTTTATTTCACTTAAGATCAACATTAAATGTGTCGTCTCCGTTCTCTATTGAAAAATTTGCTGCTGTCTGTACCTTCTACCTTCATCTGTCATCTAGGCAGCATTTTAAACCTAGAATTCTTTGCCATTTACCTTTCTTCCTTTCCAGTCAGGACACTGAAATGTTAATTTGGGCTTGTTACTGCTATAATTGCTTCTGTCTTCTGAATTTGTAAGTATGTAAAGAAATCCATGAGATATATCATAAATTGTTCTTGTCTATAAAATTCTAACAAGATGCTCTAATCACATCATGTATCTTGTCCTTAGGAAGAGAACAAAAAATCTCTATTGATCACTTATATACTGAAAGATTTTCCTTTAGTTTATACCAACAGCCATTATTCATAGACTCTTCTCCCACCTTCTCCTGCGGATTAGAGCAGCTGCTTTTCATTCCATTGATTAACTTGATGATCAGAGACATTTTGAGGAATTTCCAAAGAAACAACAGAATAACAATTAGGTTAAAGCAGTGTCTGTGTGTTCCTTTTTGCAGTCTCTCCGGGGTTTGCATTTTGTTCATCCTCCTCTCAAAATAGAAACTGTATCCAATCTTTATGGAACAACAATATATTTAGGGTAGGTACAATATATTCAGTAATAGGGAGGTACCACCTCTGTTTAGGAATATCTTGAGACACAATTCACCAGTGAATGCTGAAGTATTTATGTTAGCTATGTTCCAAGATGTGGAACTCAAAATGTAATTTTAGGAAAAGAATATTGTGAACTAACGAAGCATCTCCTATTATCTTCTATTGCCTGTGAAGACTATGTACAGCAATCATTGTCTGTTCTGCCCACTAACTATGGTCTGCTCATGAACAACTCCTCTCTCCTTGAATTTGAGTTTGTCTGATCTCAGATCTGCTCGCCAACAGACAGCTACGCTGATTTTCTACATTGCCATTACCTGTTCCTTCAGAACAGAAATTGTTTACTTTTTCAGAGTCAACAGGCAAAAAATAGTATCTGCTGTCTTAGGGCATGAAAGAAACATGATATATCTAATAAATGCTATCCGATTGCAAGCCTTGAGAGTATTAAAGGTTGAAAAACATAAAGAAAACCTGATGAACTGTGAGCTCTAACTTTGTAGAAAGACTTTAGTTGATGAAACTATGTATTTGTATGCCATAAATGACTAATAGATCCCAGTTAGGAGTGACAAAAACCTGATTACTTATCAGTCATCTGAATAGTACACAAAGCAAACCAAGTCTCAATACTATCAAGTATTTCACTGGCTTCTCAAAAACATGCTCTGCGTGAATCATTCTACTGTTCACTGAAAATAAATTTTTATTTCTTTCAGAATTCGGAGTTTAAAATTGCGCATTTAAAAAAAATCATATTTATGAATGCATCCATATGATTGTGTGTATGTATATAATGTGTATGTGCATATATATAATATATATGCATACTTTGACTTTTATATCAGAAATAAAAGTTCTGCCAAAAGTCATATGACAAAATTCTAAATATTTTTTGCTGGTTTTGTAAATTAAAGCTGTTACTGTGCAGCTAAAAAACAGGAGAAAATCTGAGAGTTAATTTCGGTTTCGGCATCCACTTAGAGCGATTAGCATGCTAGTAATTCAGCAGCATCAGATGAGCTCATTAGCATATCAGAAATTCACATTTATTTAGTAAAGAAGTGGTCAGTGAGTATGTAACAGCTAAATTTATGAGAAATGTCTCATACTTCCCACTGTAACTGTTAATATTGACAGTTCATCCTGTCTGCTTATCTAATTTTGGAGAAAAATGGAACTACATCATAAACTTTTTTCCCTTGACCATCTGAGTATTTTTATATTGTTTTCATATTTTTAATATATTTTTAGGGTTTTTATAAATCACTTGTAAAGGCAATATCCTTTAAAACCGCAGCAACAGACATCAATAACTAGAAATAACAACAATAATAATAATTATAACCCTACAAACAAGAATGAAACAAAAAAATGTCTCCCCAAACCCACAGACAGACAGGCAGATAGAATTTTTAAGGTAATTTATTAATCTTGAAACAATGGTGTTTTAATTTTGTCTTTACTCAAACATGACTTTCCTCCATTTTAATTTCTTTTAAAAAAACATGGCTACAATTATTAGTTGTATCAGTAAGCTATACTAAGTGATGCTTCCTCTCTGCTCTCAGGACCTCTTTTTTAAATTCTTACACTGTCTCCCAGACATTTAAGTGTAAATACAGTAAGTGGCTCCTAATCTCACCTACCATACAAACATAGTTTTACATCTCTTAGGTTGCTGCAGTGTTTGTTTTGGAACGTTACACAAGTATTACATAATCGTTTCCACCAAACACACAAAGTCTGCTGTAACTTTAGTTTGCTCACAAGTAATACACCTATCACGGCTGCCAGGCTTCATAAAGAAACCCATTGTCCAAAATACTTTGCTAGCGTCTGTTAGTGTTTTGTTGTGTCAGTTTTGAAGATACCTGCTATTTAAGCCAGTATCTTGAAGTCTGTGCTGTTTTGAATCAGTAGAAAGATGAAAAAAATAAAGATAAGATGGAAACATGAATCCAAACAACTTCTCAACATTTGGTAATGGGCAGGAGAGATAGCACCTCACAGTGATGAAGATAAAAGCTGATGAAGCTCAGGTTTTTTTCTCTAAAAGGAAAACTGCATACATAGTTGAATGTAAAAAGATAACACAATCAACTCTCTACTTGTGCACTTAACGATTTTATTATTCACTGTAACTCCAAAAAGGGGGGAAAAAAAGCTTGCAGGAGAAGAAATAGTTCAATTATAGCTCATTTGAAATACTGGGATAAATGTCACAAACACAAAGATTATGTCTGATGGAAGCACAAAGATAGATCTGTGAAGTCATTACAATAAGTGATGGCTTAAATATTTAGATTTTTAAGGTCAATTTGTCATCCTTTTCCTTTATTCTACTCCTTTCTACAAAATGATATAACAGAACTCCATCATTAATTTATCTTTACAACTCATTCTTCCATTGATCTCAGGCTGGTCATATCCTTGTGTATGACTTTCAACCCCTTCTTTTGGTGGCAGGCTGTCAGGTCTTGCTGACCTAAGTTATTCTCCCGTGGCCTCCTTTGTCAGTCTGTCACCTACAGACCTGTTTGGGGGTTTTATTTATTTTTATCACAGAATCACAGAATCATAGGGGTTGGAAGGGACTTTGAGAGATCAACGAGCCCAACCCCCCTGCCAAAGCAGGTTCCCTAGGACAGGTCACGCAAATAGGCATCCAGAAGTGTCTTGAATATCTCCAGAGATTTTATATTCTATATCATCCATCACCCCCCCCTCCCCCGCTTTGTTTGTGACCATTCAGTTTGAAAAAGGACTCAGTCCCCTACACATAGATGTCAAGTCACAATTTCAGGTATTTCAGACTATCTGAATAAACAGCATAGATCTGGAGCACCCTTCTGGACCACATAATGTATGCCAGGCAGCATAAATCAATGCATCTCCGGAGACACGAGGCAGCTGACTGCTGCATTTTACTTTCTTCCTAAGACATCTCATCCTCATTTCTTTTACTCTTCAAAGTCCATTTCAGTTACTGCACCTACTTCCACTCCATAAAGCAATAGCATTAGTAGTGCTCTACTTTAATAACTTTGCACCTTAATAAATAATAAGTAATAAACAATGCCATTTAGCATTTGAAAATATCTCTGCAGTTCTTTTTCAGCACATCCCTTTTAAATTCACCCTGTATAAGGTTTACATGGCACGGAGGGCTGCAGGAGTAGCTTCTGTGAGACGACACCAGAAGCCATCCCCATGTTTGAAATAGTCAGCTGGCTGCAAAAGGGACCCGCCTCTTGCTGGTGGCACTTCTGTGAAAGCATATTTAATAAAGGGTGAAAAATGCAGTGCAAGAGAAGTTGTGATAGAGGACTGAGAAAATATGAAACACCCCTGCAGACATCAAGGTAAGAGAAGAAGGTGAGGGAGGCGGTGATCCAGGCACCAGAACAGAGACTGACCTGCTGCCCCTGAATAAAACTGTGCTGAAGCAGGTTGCTGCCCTGCAGCCTTTGGACAACCATGCTGGAGCAGATGGATATGCCCTAAAGGAAGCTGCAGTCCATGGGGAGACCATGCTATGGCAGGTCTTCTGCAGAACCTGTGGCTCCGTGGGAAACCCACACCAGATTGGCACATTCCTGAAGGACGAAACCCCATGGAAAAGGCCCATGCTGGAGCAGTTCTTGAAGAAATGCAGCCTGGGGAAAGTACCCGCTTGGGAGAAGTTTGTGGGGAGCGGTCTCCCATTGGTAGAACTCTATACTAAAGCAGAGAAAGAGCATGAGGAGAGAAAGAGCAGAGAGAACACATGATGAGACGACCTATTTATTTTCACTATCCTAATCCATTATTAACTTGCAAGAAATTAAATTAATTTCCCGCAAGTTGGGTCTGCTTGACCTGTGACAGCAGTTGGTGAGTAATCTCCCTCTCTATCTCCCTGTCCTTATCTAAACCCATGAGCTTTTCCACCTTATTTTCTCCCCTTGCTCTGCTGAGGAGGAGTGATAGAGTGGCTTGGTAGTCACCTGACAACCAGCCAAGGTCAAGTCATAAAAACCAGGCAGAGGTGTTTAGGTCACTTAACCTATAGATCTCCATGAGATTAGACACATGGCCATATCAAAACCACTCCCCAGCTGCATAACCAGAAATTCTTAAAATTTATGTTCAAAACTCAAGGCCCATTTCTCCATGTGCAAAATCTTTAACTGGTACATACTCAAATGTGTCTTTTATGTCTGAAAAAAGTCCAAATAACAGCAGAACAGTTCATTGTGGAGGTAACAGAAATTAATTTGAAAATATTAATACCATTCTCAGTATTAAGAAGTATTATCTACTACTTCTTAATTAAAAAAAAAGTTATCAGTCAAGGTTAATACTGAAAGCTTATCTAAACTGCCTTCCTGCTTTCTCACTGATAGCAGGAATTTCTGTTGTTGTTCTGTCCCAATCATATTACCTGAATAAATTAGTTTTAAACTCATGGACAACCAGTCCACAGTTTAGGTGCAATGTCTGACAAAGGAAATTCCTCAAATCATAATTAAAGATATCTGGGAGTGAACACAGTGCAGCTATACTGCTTACACTGTGTACTTTCACTGGCATCTGTTAATAACACAATAAAACAGGCTCAGTCTTAGGACTCTATATTGCACATTCTGTTTCTTTCATGCCCTGCTTTTAAATTGTCTTTTCTTCTCTTCCTGGTTCTTTATCCTTTCATCTCTCCTTTCAGCTTAATGTTCTCCATTCAGTTTTTCATTTTATTGATACTGTTTTTTTCTTCAACTTCAGGTCCCGATAATAGAACCCACAATACATTGAAAAAATACGGCCCCTCTCCTTACAGAATTAAAAGAAAAAGATAATATAAATTACAGTTTGATGAAAAAGTTTTATTAAATTTATCAGTATGATAACAAATAAAAGCCGTACTGCTTCAGAGTTGAGCATCCAAAACAGCTTTCAGTTTAATTTATTTCAGTATATAGCAGACCTCAAAACACTTGCAGAAAGATTTGAGTAGCCCTATGTCCTGGTTTTCATCTGGGATAGATTTAATCTTCGTAAGAAGCTGGGGGAAGACTATGACAGCACTCTTCCCTCCTCCCTTCTCTTCAAAGCCACAAATAGGTGTAGTGTCAAGATGGATGCAATCAACTTTCAACTGAACGCTGAGGAAACAGGTAACAACACTGCAGCCAAGGGCTAGCTGACCATCCAACCACTGAATACACATCTGCTATGTAAGTATGACTGTAAGTCAATTACCTCACTCCATCTATAGTGGACAGCCTGAAAGCCCATTGAGCTCTCCTGCATGGCAGTGTGCTGCATGCTGGGATCTCCCCTTGTGCAGGGGCACCTCTCAAGGTTACTCCTGGAAGTTGAAAGAAACCTTATCACACTAGATGCTCAGCAAGTGAATTGAGAAATTCTACAAATCTTGGCTAAGTGATATAAAAGGTTCATTAATCCTTCAGACATAAACTGTTGACCAGCTCTTGTCATCAAATCTTGTTACATCAGCATTGTATTCACCATCAGACTTTGTTAATTGTTTTATACTAGTATATCATTACTTTTCTGTACCAAGTGAAGTGCATTTACTCCTTTACAGGTCGCACAGGTCAGCGTCCAGACAGGTCTTGAATATCTCCAGAGAAGGAGACTCCACCACCTCCCTGGGCAGCCCGTCCCAGGGCTCTGTCACCCTCACTGTGAAAAAGTTCTTCCGCATGTTGGTGCGGAACTTCCTATGCTCCAGCTTACAGCCATTGCCCCTAGTCCTGCCCCCACAGACCACTGAAAAGGGGCTCGCCAATTCCCCTTGCATCTCATGCCTAAGATATTTATAAACATTAATAAGGTCCCCCCTAAGTCTTCTTTTCTCCAGGCTGAACAGTCCCAGCTCACTCAGCCTTTCCTCATAGAGATGTTCCAGCCCCTTTATCATCTTCGTAGCCCTCCTCTGGACTCTCTCCAGGAGGTTCCTGTCTTTTTTATACCAGGGAGCCCAGAACTGGACACAATATTGCAGGTGGGACCTGACCAGGGCAGAGTAGAGGGGGAGGATCACCTCCTTCGACCTGCTGGACACACTCTTCCTGATGCATCCCAGGATCCCATTGGCTCTCTTAGCCACCAGTGCACACTGCTGGCTCATAGCCAACCTGTCATCAACCAGGACCCCCAGGTCCTTCTCCACAGAGCTCCTCTCCAGCAGGTCATCCCCCAGCCTGTACTGATTCAAACAGTTATTTCTTCCCAGGTGCAAGACTCTACAGTTGTTTTTGTTGAACCTCATTTGGTTTCTTACTGCCCAGCTTTCCACCTGGGCATCAGGTTGAGTAAGTAAATCACATTGTGTATCACCTGCTTTCTATACGCTAAGTACTGTTGTTATTTTCCTCTCCCTTTGCTGTCCTACTAAACTGGTTTTATCCCAACCCACATGTTTTCCCTTTGTCCTCCATTCTCCTCCCCAACCCATCCTGCCTCACTATGGCCTTTTGCAGGAGCTGCAAGGAAAATCTGCTCTGGCACCTGGAGCACCTCCTCCCCCTCCTGCACTGACCTTCATGTCTGCAAAGTTGTTCTCACTCCCCTTTTCTGGCTGTAACTCCTTTTGGTTTTTCCTTTGCACACACTCTTAAATATGTTATCACAGAGGTGCTATCGCTGTCACTGATGAGCTCATCCTTAGCCAACAGCGGGTCCGTTTTGGAGCCGGCTGGCATTGGTTCTATGCCAGGAGAAGGAACTTCTATAGGGGAAGTTCCTTCCAGCTTCTCACTACCCTGCTTGGAGCAGGGGGAGTCAAATCAAACTCTAGAAGGTTTCTTCCCAATTAAGTTTTAGGATTATAACAGCCACATTAAAAACAAACTGCCTATTTCTGTGCTTGTCCAGTCACACCTGTCTGAAACAATAAAGAGCAAACAGTATAAAAAAACCCTCAGAAAATTCAGAATACCCTTCATTTAAACTTGTTAGACAAAATTCTAGTTTATTCAGAACATCATAGTCTTCTTAATTCTGCATAGTTCAATGCTTGTTTTTGCCAGTTTGAGATTTGGTCTTTTGACTGCCGATGACAGAGAAATAGAAAATAAAATGTAAAGTCTGAAGGTCTATTAGAAAACATAAGCAAGATTTGGCTATTATTTCATGGTCAGTCTTTTATTAAGGTATTTTTTCCAGATCTAGAAGGATTTAGCTATGCTGTAGAATTGAAATGACAATTGTGAAATTAAATTTACTACTGAAAGGTGGTCATATAAGTACGAACAGCTGCCTTAAAAATAGAGAAAATGAATTGGTGTAAAAAACCTAACAGTTTCCACCTTTGCCTTTCTACAAACTACACAGTTTACTAAAATATTCAAAATAGGCAAAGAAAAATGCAGTGGTGTTTTATATAATCCATATTAAACAGGGAAAATAATATGTGGAATATTTCTATGTATCTAATAAGTATTGATTTTGTGAGTTAAAGAATGTAGATTCAGACATTATTTGCTTGGGTTTTTTTTTACCTCATCTGTACTGAAAAATGTGAAAAGCAAAAATAGAGCAAGCAACTGCCAAGGCAGAACAAAAAGTTCTCAATATTTCTGAGAAATTATTTTTATTTTATTTCATTATTGTATAGGGATATAAAATTTGACACAAAGTAGAAGGACTTAGGTCATTATCCTTCCAGTTTTCATTGTGATGGAAGGCACCTTAGGGCAAATCATGCAGCTCTGGAATACTGTAAATGCAGATGGACAGAAGGACTGAAGTTTAATATTATTCCCTCTGTACCTATACCCATAAAGGAAAGATCTTGGTGATTTAGATAAAAATCGTATCATACCACAGCTACCAGGGGTGTATAAAGTGCCAGATGCATAATACATTTAACAGTGGCAAACAGCCTGGAACACAGGCATTGTGTCAGCTGCCAAGTCAGTGGGTAGAAACTGCCGGGGACTTTGCTGGCACCTGGGAATCCAAATATATCAAGGCAAGGAAGGAACACTAAGAATGGTAGCTCTTAGAAGACAGGAGAGTAGAAACAAAGTCTTAGGAATTAAAAATGCTAAAAGAAGAGGAAAAAGATATCTACATTTATTACAGCTACTAACTTGAAAACCAAGTGGTCTCTGCTTCACATGTACTGCAAACTGCCGAGATCAATCTAACTGTTACTGCTTAAGTGGAGTTCTTGTCTCATTTATTATAATTACTGAAACAATTTAAATATGTTAATGAAAGTTTCTGTCTGGTTTTACTTTTTAGTATTTGAACAACAGCTTTGGCTTTGCAGTCTGGCACATCTCTCCTTTTTAGTTATTAGGGGAGTTGAAATGCAGAATAACTAACTTTTCTGTAAAAAAGAAAAAGAATAGTCTCTATGTCTAACTTCACTTAGGGCAGAAGAAACTTTGTAAGGTCCAAGTTGCCAAGATCATCTGATAGTATTCCTCTACTCCAGAAAGTTAATTTATGAGTTCAGAAAAAACATTGGCTGTGTTTTATTTCCCCGTTGGGGAGCCGCAGTTCCGTTCTGGATTTAGTTCCTCAGCAGAGAAACCAGGGCACAAGCAGGGAACAGGTCACACTTAGTTTGCAGCCTTATACACAGTTCAAATGCAAAAAAGACTTGCTAACCTGGAAACCCAAAAAGTATTCTGTATTTTAGCCTAAACTCTAGGACTGGGTTTTTATTTTTGTGTGATTGTGCTACATCAAAGGCTAAGACCAAAATCATAATGAAGAATAACTATTTTAAGCTCTATTTACACTCTAGAAAGATGTGAAGCTTCATATATACTGGATGCTTTAATGTCAGATAGGCTCACAGAAAAAAATATGTCATTGCAATGTGCTGTGTCTGAGAGACTCTGTATGACAGACTGATCAGAATATCATAGTCTTAAACTAAAAGTAATGCTGTGTCCAGTGCAGCTGTACAGCACCATTCAGAAAATCCCCTTCCCCTCACATATAAACAGCACACTCATGATAAAGGTTGTTAGTTGAGTGCTACCTGAACATTTCAAATCTGCAAGCACCCCTCACCCCAACTTCAAACGCCCAACCTACAAATAAACGTCACCTTCTGCAGCTACTCACATTTGTGATGCTTAAAGCACAAGAGAAGCAGGTACCAAAGGCCACAGAAAATGCTCTTCTAAGAAATAAGCATACCAAAAATATTCACTTTTGTAGCTTCAGTATCTTGTGCCAATGTCCTACCTGTGTGCAGGTATCTTACGATTGCCAGCAATCAGGATAACATCACAGAGCTGCTGTTGCTTCAGGTAGCTCTCCATCTTTCTGAAGGTTTGTTCCGCGTGGTGAACAGCCTGGTAGAATTCCTCAGAGCTGCACGAATCCATGTCACAGTGGGGTGGCAAGGGGTGGCTGGCTCCAGGCATTCTGAAACACAGGAGAAACTCTGCATTAGTAAGACATGACCAGTTGTCTGGACCTCATCACAGGCTTCTAGTATCTGATGTAAGTAATCAATTCATCCTTACCAGTTCTCATCACGAGAAGCACAAGATTGAAAAATCCTACTGCATTGGGAGGGACAACTAAACTTTTTATACTGATATATAGATATATTTAATCATAGATACACAGTTATTCACTTTTTTTCTTGATAAATTTATTAGAAATGTAAGTATGAACAGCAGAAATTCAGTACATTTGTGTCAAGCTTAATAGGAGAGTTATGTCTTCATTATTGAACTATGATTGGGCTTTTAAATTGTTTTTAGCATTTTAGAACAGAATTATTTTACAGAATTAAACAAATTTTTTTTCTTAAATATGTATACACAAAATAAAGAAACGGGAAAACCAATCCTGTCTTTCCAGTCATTCTAAAAGTGCCTATTTTAGTTAACTTCTTCAAATTCACATTCATTTTACATCACTAGGAAAGGAAAAAAACCCACAACACTCTAATTCACCTAATTTTAATGAATTCAGAATATTTCCATAAAGATAAAGAACATAGCTACTTTTTTAATCAAAAGCCTCAATAATGCAAAATAAATTTAGCCTACAAAGGGATCGATGTATACAATTAAAAAAATAATTCACAAAAAAACCCCAAAAAACCAAACACCAAAACAAGGACAAAAATGCAAATACATTTTATATCAGTATTTCAGTATACTCTTAGCTCAGATTTATTCTTTTCAGTACTTCTGCCTTAGACCTTTAGTGAAAATAAAATTAAAAAAAAAGTGTCTGCAAGTTCTAGCCCTTGAGGAAACTAATGCCAGTGATTCCAAGTAATTCACAACACAGACAATCCCCTTTTCCTTTTTTAATGTGTAATGAGATTGTTTCAAAAGAAATCTTTAAGATTTTATATCTCTCATAGTGCTGCAAATGAAGGATTTTGTAGATGAAGCTAATTTTTTACTTCAACTAGGTACATACAAACCAGTGTACATAATCAATAGAAGGACGTATTTTGGTCTAGTATATAAAAAGACATTATCAGTTAATTCAAACCAATCTCATTTTAAACATATTCTGTTAAAAATATTAAGGAGCACATCATACTTTTGATAATTTGCAGTAATAATGTAACAGTTTCATTATGTTAAGTTTTGAGATTAAGAAGTTACTATGTTCTAATAGACCTGTAGATCTGTAAGATAACACAATCTGCACTCCTGGTGCTCAAAAAAAAAAAAAGGACAAGTACATAAAGATAATAATTAGAAAAAAAAACCCCAAAAACTGCTATTAAAAGGGAATACAGTTATCTTAAAAAAAACCCACCAAAACAACCAAAACTTTGGTATTTTTATTGACTCCCGGTAGACTATAATATAGTTTGAAAAAATAGTATTTTCTTTTGACATATACCAGTGATTTACTTTTAAATTAGTTTTTGTCCAAAAGTGTTCCACATGCTCTCCTATAATCACTGCACAAGGGTCCACAGGGGAAAGGAGGAGAAGCTGGTCCATCCTTCTGTCACAGTAATTACTAGTCTTCACAGCACTCCTTTAAAGTAGCTGGAAGCCTGCATAATTGAAGGTGGCCTGCAGATAATTTTAGAGAGAACCAACCCAGTTACCTTTGCATCTCACACTGGTATCTATACGGTGCTACATACAGGTGCTAACTTATGAGAATGAGCTGCTTTTAAAAATTATTACCCACAGTAACTTCACTTGTGCGGCATTAAATTGGATCCCAAGAAATTATCAGGTGATTTAAACGAATCAATATCGCCATTTGTTATGCGGGTGAGGTTACAATATGCATGAGCCTGTCTATAGGAAATTGAAGTGGCAAAATTTTATTAACTACAATTCCTCAACAGAAACAGTTAGGAATTGGTGATTCAGAAAGGAGCATTTCCTTAACTCCGTTACATCCAGCCTTGTTATACAGCCACGTAGTTTATCTACCTCTTTCAAACTCCTAATGGATAAAACAAACATACTCATTCTGTCACATAATCTGATTGCATGTTCTGATCCAACCCATACGGCCAATCACAATGATCAGAAATCCAAGTTCATTTGGAGGAGTGTAGCAAGCAGGTCAAAGGAGGTGATCCTCCCCCTCTACTCTGCCCTGGTCAGGCCCCACCTGGAGTATTGTGTCCAGTTCTGGCTCCTTGGTTTAAAAAGGACAGGGATCTCCTGGAGAGAGTCCAAAGAAGGGCTACGAAGATGATTAGGGGCCTGGAGCATCTCCCCTATGAGGATAGGCTGAGTAAGTTGGGACTCTTCAGCCTTGAGAAGAGAAGACTAAGGGGGGACCTAATTAAAGTCTATAATTATCTTAAGCAGGGGATGCAGGGGGAATCAGCCAGCCCCTTTTTGGTGGTCTGTGGGGATAGGACAAGGGGCAACGGCTGCAAGTTGGAGCATAGGTAGTTCCGCACCAACATGCGGAAGAACTTTTACACAGTGAGGGTGACAGAGCCCTGAGACAGGCTGCCCAGGGGGGTGGTGGAGTCTCCTTCTCTGGAGATATTCAAGTCTCGTCTGGACGCCTATCTATGTAATATGAGATAGGGAGCTGCTTTGGCAGGGGGGTTGGACCCGATGATCTCTTGAGGTCCCTTCCAACCCCTAAGATTCTGTGATTCTGTGATTCTATGATTTTCATGCTTTTGGATGATTAATTTCACATAACATTGTAATGATGGAGCTAGGCTCATTAGTATGGGTAGTGGGTAGATATTTCGTCTTTTTTCTTCCTTATTTTCCCACCTCAGTTTGATTGTCGCCCCACGCAGACTTCTTCAGTTTTATTGCTGAAGAATTAGACTGACAAGTAATTTGCAAGAAATAAATCAGTGACTAATTTGGTTGCTAGGGTTAAACAGACATATTTCTTCCCTTCCTCCAGGGAATTCAGAAGTGACAACAGCAATTCTGGATGAGTTCATATTGTTTGTCAATACAGAACTTAGGTCTAATTAGGAATTTGATGTCATATATCAAGAAGCCCGACCTGGAGGTGCTGGACATCCATACATTAGAAACGGATGGGGAGCACTTCTCAGTGGCTCAGAGATTCTGTGCTTTTTGTCATTTTCGTTATTATATTCAATATATGGAAATTTGAACATATAAAGTATGAATCCTGCCTCTTCTCAGCTATTCAAAACATGCTGCACTTTTCAGGTTAGGAAAAAGAAGTAGAATCACAGGACGTGCTAGATTGGAAGGGACTACCTTTAGAGGTCATCTAGTCCACCTCCCCTGCAGTAAGCAGGGACATCCTCACTAGATCAGGTTGCTCAGAGCCCCATCAAGTCTGACTTTGAGTATGTCCAGGGATGGGACCTCCACTATCTCTCTGGGTCACCGGTGCCAGTGATCCATCACGTTCATACTGAAGATTTTTTTCCTAATATTCAACCTAAATCTCCCCTTTTTTAGTTTAAAACCATTACCCCTTGTCCTACTGCTACCCGCCCTTGTGAACAGTTCTTCCCTAGCTTTCTGATAGGCACCTTTCAGGTACTGAAAGGCCGCTATAAGGTCTCCCCGGAGCCTTCTCTTCTCCAGGCTGAACAAGCCCAACTCTCTCAGCCTGTCTTCATAGAAGAGGTGCTCCAGGCCTTTGATCATTTTTGTGGCCCACCTCTGGATTTGCCCCAAGAGGTCCATGTCCTTCTTGTGTTGAGGGCTCCAAAGCTGGACACAGTACCCTGACTGAATTTCTACTAGTTCTATAAAGTTAGACTGGGATGAAATGAGCTTGGTCTATTTTGTTCTTGAGTGACTAGTGTTTGCTACAAATTTTGCCCTCTTTCCTGCTTGCCCTTTATAAAGAATGCTTTCCACCCTCAAACTCATCAGTGTTATCTGTCACTTAGCAAGTCATTAAATGACTACTCAAATGCAGGCACTGAAGACCCAGCACGTTTTCAATTATTATCCTGAAAACCAGAAAGTAACAAGCTTAGTAGAAGACAATAAATTAATCCTTTATTTATTTTCTAAGAAAGCCCAGATTAAAAGCCTGCTACTTATCCTGTTCAGGAGCTACCTTGTCTTCATTACAGATGATCTGTCTGCATAACTGATGCTTTAAATTCGGTCAGAAGCTTGTTATAATAGGAATTACTTAAAAGAGCTTCAGCCAGCAAATACCAGATACTTTCAAGCAGTTCATGACAGGAATGTATAGGTACTTATGGCAAATCAGTAAAACAAAACAAAACAAAAAAAAACCCCAGCACTTCCTGCTTGCATATATTGGTTTTGTGTGCATTCTCCAGGAACTCCAACACAAACTCACCAGATTTCCTGAGTCTTTCAAAACCCTTTTTAGCACTTGTGCACCTCAAAACCCTGCAACTAGTGAAGAGGACAGACACCAGACTTTTTTTTTTCATATTCTTTCTCAGTTGGAAAGTGCAAAACATTAACTTAGTGTGGGAATTTCAAACACTCAGGGATCATTCAGTCTAGAACTCTTTCTCACCTTTAAATTACTTAGTACAGAAATAAGGCAACCAAACCTTTCCCAAGATTATAAAAATGATACTGAAGGATGAGAAAACTAAAAGGCTTAAAAAAAAAAAGCCAACATTACAAAAATCTGCAAAATTTTAATGAAAAAATGCATTTTAAAAAGGAAAAAATGCACAGCAGCAACTTGTACACATCAATTTTCAGCATTAAGAATGCCATGCTGTTCTCAAAAGAGAAATTTTTCAAAAGCCCAGAAGTATTGATGATAAAATTCAGCCTTTCAGCCTTTACAGGTCTTAAAATAGTGTAAACAGAAATAAAATCTTAACTCTGAGTATATAAAACATGTGACTTTACAGTGTTCCTCTTTTCCTAGAAAAAGCACTTTGATTTGAATGAGTGTGCTGTCCTCTAATCACCTTTTACATGCCCTTAACTTCTTTGAAAAAATCCCAGGTAAAACAGCAGTGAAAACCCAGTCAAGTTGGGTGCACTCTTCCCTCAATTTAAGTCCTTTAATTAAGTACTTAGGTAGCCCACTGTAAGTAAAAAAGGAAAAGGCACTCTGGCCAAAGGTCTCCTAGGGACACCTTGACGACCTTCAGACTTTTTGTCCAAGATCAGGTTTATTCAAGTGCAGATGTATTAGGTCTGTGTGGCGAGACAAAGCCAGATTCATCCTCAGAAGAGATAATTTAGACAGGCTACATGGTACTCCACAATTATGCACATATCTAATCTGCTGTCCCCTGCACCTTGTACAGTTGTTCCCTCTTCTAAACAGTAAGACCATGCTACTCAAGACTTGATTTTTGCTCACTGACTTTACACACAAATAGAAAGGAAACCTTTAGGTTACAGTAATGCTGTCAGGAGTTAAAGAGAAGATGCTAGGAAACCTCACATACAGGTTTAGCTCCCTGTATCTTTCTTCTCAGGAAATGGGAAAGTAGTTAGTAAAACTGCCGCTCCTGAGCTGCAAGGGTTTGGAAATACAATTAGCAAACATCAGTAGTTAAAACCATATCCTGAGAAAGGTTCAAAAGTAAAAAAGTATTTTGAAATAGAGGTGAGAGAATGGCGTTGTGGAGTCTTCTTCTCTGGAGATATTCAAGACCCATCTGGATGCCTAACTGTGCGACCTGTCCTAGGGAACCTGCTTTGGCAGGGGGGTTGGACCTGGTGATCTCTTGAGGTCCCTTCCAACCCCTACAACTCTGTGATTCTGTGATTGTGTGAATTCACATGACTTGAAACTACACTGTATTTTCCTGAGTAAACAGAGGCTTAGATATAAAAATGGTTTGCATTACGGAAATGATAAGTCACAGAGGTGCACACACCAGCAAAATTGCATCACTGTGCAAAGCAGAGTACTTTACAAGGTACTTAAGTATTTTACATGCTCAATTGGAATATATTTCTCTGAGATGAACTGAAGCCCTGGCCTCAAATAAAGAGCTCTCCAATCAGAAAATGTTGTGTCATTTCACTGTTAATGGAATAGCAAAACCTTCTGCATTTAACTTTTTTTTTTCCTTCACTTTTCACTTCTGCAGGACTGATCATGCAATCCTACCCCAAAGCAGTTCAATGTAATTTAGCTTGCATTACTGGGTAGGTATCTAAAGTTTGTAGTCAAGAAACAAAGCATATCCAGTTCTTCAGTGAAAAAAGCATTGTTTTGCTATTTATAACTTGCAAAAGCATGTTGGAAATACGCCATATGCAAGACTAAAATAGTCTTCATAGAATTTGTTCTCTAAAAATTCCTCACCGAATACTTAGAAATCAATAACCTCTAGAATTGCACTAATAAAGATGGACTGTCAAAAGTCACGATTCTCATTAACGATCACTTACAAAAATGCAAGAAAGAGCATTTTATAAAGACCTTAAACCATTTTCTTACAGCATCAGCAGGGCTGAACTTCTTTTTTGTGATCAAAAGATATGCCATCCATGCTGCTACCAGCAATTATATTGCAACTAGAGGCTTTCTATCCAGATTTTCAGCAGATTGTTAAAGATTTCTTTTATGAAAGACAGAGTTAGGTAGAAATGTCAGATAAAAAAAATAATCTGAATATCAAATAGGACTTTTTAGCTGTAACAGTTCAGCTCAAAATTGCATCATTGCTGTCTCAGAGATTCCTTTTCTATATCCAAAAGGAAAAAAAAAAAAAAGAGTCCAGCACAGATTATAAATGTTTTTATCATTCTATAGATAAATCTGCATAATGTAATAATATAAAAATAACAAAATGCATTGATTAATATTTGCAGAAAATGTAAATATAAGTAAACGTTCTAGGAAAGAAAAAGGGGGGGTGGTGGTGGGTGGGATGGTGGTTTGTTTTCTTTTTTTTCACCATAGACAGAAAAATACAATATTGTGACAAGGTTGGAGAGTTTCATTTTTATATAATTGTTTTACATTATATCTACAAACTGTCTTAGAAGGCATACAGAAATATTTACCTGTTAAAGAATGCTTTGTTTCATTTATATCAATGTATGAAAAAATCTATGCATTACATTTTTTATGAAAATGCAATAGATAGAAGTGTTCTGATATAGAAGTTCCTCACTGAAAAATGCCAGATCCATGCTACTACTAGGTACGTTTACTTTCCCAAACAGGTATTCTGAGAGGCAAAATGAAAGACAGCCTGGACAGAAATGGTGCCATTACTGACAAAATATAAATTTTATATACCACTTCAAGTGAAAAAAAATTGTTAGCAACTGGTTTTGCTCAATTTAGGCAAAATTTCCAAACAAGCACGTTTTTATTAAATAGCTAGTTTTCAGACCTGACTTCACTCAGTTTTGCATATTAATTTATTCACAATGCTTTTTTAATTTTTTAATTTAAGAATGTCAGATATCACTTTAACAGCTGCTGAGACACCTGATTTTATTTGTATAAGGAGATGACCGGTTCAGATCGCCTTTCAGATTTTAATAATCGACAGATGGTAATTAATAAGTTATCTTTCTTCAAAACCTCTCTGCAAATAAGAGCTGCATGTTTATTCTAACAATTGTAATTGTAATTTTATAATTATTTTCAGTATTAATGATAAGTATTTCTAAGTGACCTTGATATTCAAATACTTCAAGTAACGTTCACATATTTACATAATGTCAGTTAAAAGGTTAATGATTTTGCTTCAAATGAGATGCCATTCAGGAAAAAAAAATGCAGAAAGAGATAACGTATAATGAAACTATTGAAAAGAAACAGTGGTGCAATTACAACAATTTTTTACCAGTTAATATGTGTAAAAAATGTCAAATTACAGTTAACTGCAGACTGCGAGTCTGATTCCATTATAGGAGACCCCACTGGGACAGGCTAAGAGTAAAGAAAAATCTGGCGGCCTGAAAGCCTTTGCAATGGCAAAAGGCAGAAAGAGACAACACACCCTGCACCATAAAACAGCAAAACACTGTGTGCTGATTCTATTTTCCCTAGCAAATCCAAAATCTCCAAATTGTGACTATCAAATAATAGATAGTAGAAAATATTTTTTTTTCCCTGACAGTTTAGTTGCTCCACAGGATGTGTGTTCTGTGCAACGTCCATCAATCAAAGCAAGATACTACTGGTTTTTTTCTTTTTTTTTTTTTTTCCAATTGCCTTTATTCATGTTCATAGGAAACAAAAATCACAAACACACGTTTCTTTTCCTAATATCTATACTGCTTTTTAAGGTGTCTTTGAAACACAACTAAGACCTCTTACCGTTTCTCCTTATCATGTAAAAATGCAACAATTTACTGCAGTACAGCAGGATGGAAAATTCTTTCCTACCTAAAATCAGTCCCATTATCCTCTGAAACACGTTTCAACATACAGATGATCCTTTTACAAACCCTATTTCAAGTTTCCATAATTTTCTCAAATCCAGAGCAAACCTTTGAGGAACCGACTTTTTAAGGTCTAACACCTCAGTCACACCAGGTGCCTGACA
The DNA here is from genome assembly GCA_013400835.1 of Zapornia atra. Classification (NCBI taxonomy): domain Eukaryota; kingdom Metazoa; phylum Chordata; class Aves; order Gruiformes; family Rallidae; genus Zapornia; species Zapornia atra. The sequence continues at coordinate 32,174 of VZTU01000043.1, read as the reverse complement.
ACAGTGGAACTAAATGTACCACTACAGACCACTGCCACAAGCCCTCGTATGCTCTTGACAAATTACACTTTCTTCCCATGTCTTTGAACTATTCTGCCTTTATGCAATCTTGCTATGCAAGAAGGGAGAAAAGATGCTGACTACCTGCTGGACTGCTCTTTCCCACCCACAGCTAACAGCACATCTTCTGCTTTTCCAGCTTTGCATGCCCACATTGAGGGAGTGGTTTGTTCCAGCTGTTCTTGGAAAGATGATGATTAACGTAAATGAACATACACACAGCTCTCCTAGCTACACATAGACATGTTTTAATGACTTAGAAATTTACTGGTATATTTTTCACATTCACCTTGCTAATAGAGCTTTTTTGTCATATTGGATCTTACTGTCTGGATGTATTTTTTTGTGTTTTGGAGGGCACAGGAAACAGAGCTTGCAAGTATAAAGCCCTTCAAGCAGCTACTAGGTGCATCTAAATCTATACAATGAATCACCCTCCTGAAAGGAGGCAAGCCATTCCTCTTGGAAAACAGGAAAGATGTCACAGGAGATCTCAATTTTTAAATACATATGCCACTGAAGAATAACGGAGAAGCACAACCACCTTTCCTTATGTTACTGTCAGTAGTTCTCTGTTTCTAGCTCAAGACTCGAGGGACCCTCATTCATTAAAGAGTGAGCCAGCTGCTCTGCCTTCCTTCCCTCTTCCCTTTTACTGTTGGAGAAGTAGACAAAATTCTTACTGCAAGGAATCAGCTGAGCTTCAGACCAGGAGTAAGGTTACTACTTGCGACATGTATTTCTCTTCCTTCCCCAACCCCACCAAAATGATTGCCTTCATTCACCATGTGTCTTCAGTTAGTGAAGATTTTGACTCCAAGGAGGAATAATAGTAAATCAATAAAACAGTGCCACTGCACAAATTAAATCCCTTCTATTTTTTTGAGACTGCTTGCTTCCCATTACTAAAAAAAAAATTAAAAAATTGATTTATGGTCTTCCAAGCCTCTTATGATAGATAAATACATGAACCAGGAAAGCATCCTGCATTCATCACAGGCATCAAGCATTCATAATGCATTCACAGTACATTCATACTTTAATTACCCAACTGGTAATGCAATAGGGAAACACTGTCTCCATTATAAAGACAGATTGTCATCATAAAACTTTTTTTAATACTTTGGTTAAATATTTTCTAGCATATATGATTCTACATTTCTACGAACCAGAAGTTGAATACAAAAGATTATTATGACTCAGACATTCAAAACTACAGTTTTAACATATATTCTACCTCCCTGCAAAAGCTGAAGTCCTCCCAGTTCTAAAATGTTATATTCTTTCTGCATTGTTCATGTCAAACATGCAATTTTTATTATTATTGGTAATAATTTACATTAATTACCAATTACCTCCACTTCCTTTGATTCTATCCATTAATGAATGTAGGCAAATAAGAAAAGTTCATGAGGTAGCTCTATGTGAAGGAAAAAGCCACCTGAGAGGTTTAATGTGGATGAGAAAGAACTTCATGTCTGCTGTGGCACTTACAGAGTTATTAGCCAGGAAGTCTAAGACAAAGGGTAAAGGCTGTTGTAAAGGAGTCTAATGTTACTGGCCTGAGTAGTTATGTGTGACAGGTAGGAGATGTATTTTCCGGTCTTGCAGATGTGAAGTGCTTGTGATGACTACTCTTTCCTCTGGCTGAGAAGCAGCAGTAAGCAGACAGGTGCAGGAAGAAAACCAAAAAGCAGATGACAGTGGAAATGAGAGAGAGGTGAATGCTTTTCCTTTCTTAATAGCTCCATAAATTCGTGACACAGTATTGTGTACCACCACGCACTATCATCTAACAAAGGCACAGACTCTGCACTCCCACAAAGCACAGACTTTCACAGTTTGCTTGATGTTGAGTTGTTATGATGACTTATTCCAGATGATTATCTGCACTAAGCCTTCTTGAATTACTTAAGTAGTCAGACATAGTACACCAAAATAGCTCTCCTGTATCATTAAAATTATTCCCTTATCCCCCAATGCTGCCTTTTACCAGGTGGCAAATGCCAAACGTGTTTGCATTTTGTAACTCTGCTCTAAAAAATGAACTGGGTTTGAGCCTGAAGACAAGCGTGAAGGAATATTGTTATGCACAGTCTGCCTTTGTACCCTTCGTACAGGGGAAAAAAAAAAAACATATGAGCAGCTGGAAAGACTATCCATCCAGGTCTGCAAAGAGACTCGGGTCATACGATCAGTACCAGATGTACCTCTCACAAATAAAAACAGCCTTCTGGTGTGGCTACTTACAGTTGGGGTTTTTTTTTGTGTTGGTTTTTTGTTTGTTTATTTGTTTTGGTTTGGTTTTTTAAGGTATTAACATTTTGGTGGATGGTAAAAACCTTCACAGAGAAAAAACAGAGGTATTAAAATTATTGTGGATGGGCTAACTTTTGTTCATTCCAGAGTAATTCTTAGAACATAAACTTTATCCACTGAGACTAATTTTTTGTTTGTTCGTTTTATTATTCATATTTTGTAGTCATTGATAAGATTCAGAACAGTAAAAGAATGTCTCAGTGAAAGGCTAGAAATGAAAAGAGGGTGCCCCTGCCCATGGCAGGGGGGGTTGGAACTAGATGATCTTTAAGATCTCTTCCAACCCAAAGCATTCCATGATTCTATGATATTAGCAGTCTTTGATAATAGGGCCCTAAGAATATTTACAGGCCATACAAAATAACATTCGCTGAAAGTTTTGTTATTTAAAATAATAAAAATATTATTATAAATGCAACTGTATTGCATGGACTTGCTTTTCTGATTTTTATCATTAAAATAAGAAATACTATACCATACTACACAGATGCATGATAAAAACATAAAATACAATTTTGAACTCACTGTAATTTAGGCAGAGCAATTAAAGAAGATGGTTTCAGACTTCAGTGTAACAAGGAGATGGCATCAGTTAGTATTTTAATTCAGAAGTGATGCACATAAAGTAACTTGTGGTTTTATCACTACCTATCATTTATGCACATGCTTCCAAACGAAGTGAGAATTTTACAAATGCAGGCACTGAAGACTGTACACTCAGAAACTGCTGAAGCGAACAGCAGACAGAAGACTCCTCTAATATACTATGGAAAGGAAACTCCCATAACTTTCAGCTGGCTCTCTCTGTAAATCCATTAGTTGCTGCTACCGGGGGTATCTAATTCTCCAACAACTGCCGCTTCATAAACTTCATAAAATCAATGCCGCTGGCACTAACATAGCAGCCCTCGTCTGTGTTAGTCCCGTAACTACGCTAGGAATAATGTAACTTCTGATCATAAAAGAGAAGTAAGTGCTGAATTTACACTTCCCACTGGGGAGGGAAAGTGGAGGGGAAAGGAAGAAAGGACGGGAAGGGACCAGAAGGGAAGAAGTGCAGAGCATGCTCCATGTTATGCGGCAGTCAAAAGGGTTTTCCACCCTGTTCCCAGCAGATCCCTCTACAGCTGCTTTTGTTTCCTTCCTTACAACAACGCTGTATTTTCTGAATTGATGGCCTGCATTAGGCTTAAGAGAGATGTTAGTGTCATGTGTTAACTATCTTGTCATGACAAATGGCCGTATCTACATGGAAAACCTAAGTAAATTAGCTGACACAGTTACTCATTCAGAGTGTGTGCATAAATACGTACAAGGATGTAGATCTCTCTTTTATTAACAGACGTTTTCTTCCAGCATTTAATTTATGATACAGGCACTTTATGTAAACAGATATCATATATGTGAAGGATGGTAATGGCATACAAAAAGGACAAGCAAGTGTTTTATTACTATTGCATTTAGCACACTTTTCAATAAAATTTCAGTGTGTTGCTACACTACGTGGCAATATTCAGAGCTTAAAGCACACTATGACTTCAATGCAAATGTCAAAGACCACGGAAAGCCAAATCTTTAAAAATCCCAGCATAAAATTCTGCTTCTGTGTGTGCATGCACAACCGCCTCCCCACACCCCCATTCACTAATCTGTATGGAAAATGCTTCAACCTACATCCTGTTGCAAGACAATCTTTTAGAGAGCTTGCACAGAACTCAGGAGCAAGAAGCACACAACCTCTTAAAGCCATTTGTTACACAACTATCGAGTGTCACCTCTCTTTGGTGAATTTCATGGTCCTGACATGCCTGCCTGCATGTGCAAACCGGTAGGAAAGACACATCTGACATAAAGTTACACATCATAGGTAATTTTGTGACACTGTTTTGAAGTGTCAATATATATTTTGCTAATCTCAAAAACAGCAATTAGAATTGACAATTTGGTGAATTCTATCTAAGATGAATTTGATGGATTCAGCTCCTACACTATAGGATCACTACAGCCCTGGGAACATAACTGGCAAGCAATTAAGCACTATATATTTCATAACAGCTACCATGCATTAACCCTGCAAATACCCAAGAACCCAAATATGTTCTTTACAGTGTGTTCGATATGAAAATGGTCTAATGAATTTTTCATACACATGTATAGTAGCACAAAAACCTATCTGTTAATATTATTTTGGTCTACCACAGTATAGAGAGCTACAGGGCAGCCTGTGGCATAGTTAGTACTTATTTTATATGACAGAGGAAACATTAATTTTTCCACGTAACTGTGATTTAAAGATTTTGTACATATTTTATCCAAAACATGACACAAACTTAAAAAACAAAATCTGGAATTTGGGGGTGGGTTTTTTTTTTAAATTTTGTTTTGTTTTCCATTAAAGTTAATTCTTTGTACCCTTCTACTTTGGTTTAGTTGTTTTTAAAACATTAGGTAGCCAAGGCACTTCACTCTCTTTCCCCTACACGGACTAGTTTGTAGACCCCCAAAGTAGGTAAGACCTTCCCCTTCACAGGCAGAAAAGGAGTCAGGTCCAGAGAATGAGTGCTTTGACTGTACAGCTAACTGCAAAAGGTACGGAGATGTGAACAAGGCATTATGCACTGGACATGTGCAAAGATATTACTACAGGTATGGATGTTTAACTTCTTTATAGAGATATGAGGATGAGACACTCATGCCTGTGATTCCCATGGAGATGAAGGTACTGCCAGGAAAAGATATGAAGAAAAGAAAGGTTTAAAGACATTTCTTTTCCTCACCTGCCCTACATGGGCTAGTTTATGAGGACTCCCACTCAGTACTATAGCCTTTGTGGATCTCTATTTTGTGATACTTCGCCTCTTGCATTAAACATTTAAGGAACCTAGGTATCCTGTTTTTAATTGTGGGTACTCCATAGTTAGGCATTCCAATACTTAACACTGCAGCAAGAAAGTCTCCTCTGCAAGCTGAGCCCCAAGGGTGACAAAAATATAATTTCAAGATTTCTGAAATATGTTTGTATCTGCAATCAATTTACACTGGCATACATGAAGAAGGGGCTTCAATAGTATTTTGTGACAATACTAAAAATCTCCTCTTCTGCTTCCATTTTTTTTTCCTTAGACTTTCATATCAGAGCAATTTTTTTCAGGTAATTTTCATTCTTTTCTTTCCCACTTTTTGTTTGGATACAAGAGAAGAGAAACAAACTGCAGGTCAAGTATATAGAAATAAAAGGTATTTACAACTTTTGCATATCTTTGATGACTGTGGACATAAAAGAAATTACACATATTCCCTTATTGTCTCATGTCAACTCTAAAGAACACAAACAAAAATTATCTGGCTGTATTTTAAATGTGCTCCATATAGAATATCCATGAACTTGTAAAAAGTAAAGAAAAACCCTTAAAAATCCCTACTTATATATCAAAATATAAAAACCTTAAATTTTCAGGTCTATAGAATTGTAAGCATGTGCTTCCAACTAACTTCAGTGAACCCCACATCACCTCAGAATTAAGAATTAATGACTAGAATAAGATTTATTTTGACCAGACTTGTTATAAAGCAGGTTAATCTGTACTGTTGCTGTTTGCACCCTGAAAAGTGACTGCCTACTCATGCCTTACATCTACATGATTTTATTTTTTTTCTTAGAAGTGTTTGCTTTTGCTTTCTAAGTATGTGCCTTCAAATGCCAAGCTAATTTCAGTGCATATAGACTCATTAGAAGAGCCTTCCATTCCCTGATTATCTGAATCAACCTCAGACTGTAAAGAATAGTGTAGCTGTGAACTATATAATTTTTCATTCAGTAGTTAAGACCTGTGATTTGACAGATTTTAATTTTTTTTTCCCTACCCATATATTCCTTTACCTTTGGGATAAAAATAAAATTCTAGTTCAACTATACTTGAAAGGACAAGAATTTAAAGTTCATACCAGTCATTTAAAATTAATTAAAAAGTACATCTTCAAGAACCCCTGAAACCTTTATAAAGCTATCAAATAGCATCAAGATATGATTACCATAGCCAAATTCTAAATAACGTCTCAAACACTTTAGATCATGCAGGAATCAATTACATAGTTTTATCATGGGCTATTGATTCACCATAATTGATGTGATATCCATCGGAATCAGTATCTGTGAAAACATACTTAAAAATTACCACTGGTTGTAGAAATATTCTTTGATTACTTCAGTAGTTATAGAACTTACTAAAAGAAAAAAATCTGCAATAGTATCTTACACAATTCTTATTCAGGAGTATTCTTCTCATCACAATACCAGATATTAAAATATCTTACACTAATTATATTCTACTATAATAATATTACAAAAGATACTGTGTTTGAAAAAATTAACTTATAATCTTTCTTAATCAATCTAATATTAATGGGAAAGGTGAAGTTTAATATAGAGAATAGAAATGTACTTCCAATCAAGCTAGTTAAAAAATATCTGTAACACTGACTACATCTGCACCGCCAGATTAGAAATAAAAGTATTCATCAATTTCTTTGCCATTCTTTGGATAAAATGCAAATACAACATCAAACATAACAGTGCATTAAAAAAAAAACCAAAAACAAACCACTAAAAATAATGTAAACATTGACTGAATTTAATGGTATATCACATTTTAAAGCCTATTTAGGTTGAATTAATCTTAGGTAAGTGATGTTCTAGGAATATATTAGTGCTGTTACTTCACATGAATCAGAAGGTACAGACAACCTTGCCTACTGAAAAAAGCATGTCTACTATGCCTCAGACTTTCTTGAGGAAGCTACTCCAACTTCTTTCTATGCTTAAATAGCCAATAATCAGGAAGAATGCAAAGATATAGGTACTATGGCCCTATAGATTTTTTTTTAGCTTTACCTACATTAGTTTAAATTGAAGCTATGCATACATATTTGTTTCATCTGTTTTTCTAGAACACCTTCACAGTTGCCAAAGTGGCAATAAAAACCAGTTGTTCTACATACACAAGATACACAGAACTACATAAAAATTGCTTTTTCATCAAACCAAACACAGTAATCTATAGAACAGCAATACTATGACTCAAGTAAGATTCTTCTTTATTTAGAGATTTAAAGATCGCTTTAAATGTAGGTAAGCCACAGACATAACATTTACTATAAAACTGTATTAATTTACAATGTGTGAACAACAAAACCAGTCACAATTTCATACCGGGCCTCACCAGGTTTCATATATAGACCCTAAATGAGTGTGTTGGTTTAAGGTATCCCTAAGGCATTTTTTAATCCATAAGGTCGTTGAGACTGTTCACTTCTGGATGTAAATTTGAATAACCCCAGTGCAACCTCATTTCGATAAACTTGAGATGGTGTGTTTAGCTCCTCAGGGTCTCCTGGTGTGTGGCACAATTTTTGTCACCAGACTATTCCTCCATATCAGAAGTTGGGGGGGGAAGGTGAGAAGAAGAAAATGATATGTAACAGGAATTCTGCCATTCGTTAAAAAGAAAAAAAAAATTAAAAGGGGAAAAATTAAAAGAAAAAACCAAGCCCACAACCCATCCAATATGTAACTGCTCCAGTCTGGAACAGTTTAAATAGCTCTGTCAGAAGTTTAGCTGCATTTTTGGTCCTTGCACTGCCTTGGTAGGTTCATTATTTATTTAACACAACAGCTAATATTCATTAGCTATCGCAAGCATTATCTGCTGTCATATATCTTTATTTGGTTGAGATTATTTTGCTGAAAAGCCATTTCTAGTCATGATTGAATGTTTCCATATTTTTGGCAGCTATAAGACAAAGAGAAGGTATTAATACCATAATTACTAGCCTACCTCTAAGAATGAGATATCTGTGAAAATTTTTCACTACCAAAATTGCTGCCTGAGATGAGTAGTTTACACAATGTGTAGTTACAGAGACCTTAATTGCAGAATTAATTTCATCTAGTTGTCACTTAAAAATCCAACTTGTATAAAAAGGTTTTATAACTGGAATACATCAAACTATCCTAAGCTTGCTTCAGGGCAGAATGTGAAAATTAGGCAACGTTATAGCTTAGTCTCTTGGCCAGTGATGTCTGTAGGCTAAGAGACTTTTATTTTCAGGTTTTTTTCCTACACCTGGGCAACTTACATACACAAACTTAGCAGATAAATCAGTACCTATGAGTATGCCTCAGATTGCATGAGGAAGGCTATAAAACAAACACAAAGGTTTCCTCTAATCTTCTTATGCCAAAGTAAAGATTAACTGTCTACCACTTTACACCCTGCACCTTGGGTTTTTTTTTTTGAAACAAGGAGCCATGTTAATTACTTGATTATGCATTTCTTTCATGGCTTCTCAATAAAACACTGGTGCTATCAGTGAACATTCAAGAATCTGTACTCCACATCAATACATTCCAAACCAGACTCCTTTTTTCTTACTTGATGAAGATCTTTAACCCCTCACTAATGAAAGATTAAGGCAGCACATGCATACTTTTTGACTTATGTTACACTAGAGTACAATGTTTCTATTTCCAAATTACTTTGACAATCCCAGTTTTAGTTGCCAGGCTCTAAAACAAGAGCTACTAGTAAACAGGGCAATGAACCTCTCTGTATCTTCTCTGTAGACTGTGTGTGACCATAATAAAGCAGTTGTTAATAAAGGTTTGTTGGTTAAAAGCAATAGTTACTTAATATATGCTATGAAATTAACTACAGTTATTGATGAGGTTGAATCCCATTAATGAACTACACCTGCTAATTGTTTTTCTTTCTGCTAAGCTTTGCTATAATGGGTTTTTCAGATGTATTTGGACATCTGTCAAATACGCATTACTCTATTGATAGACCACAGATTTCCAATAAGTGTTTTTTCATTTGATCTTTTCCATTGTGCTTGACATAATCCTTTTTCTCACTGTGAAAAAGAGGGATTCATTTATCCTGCAATGATATGAAATCTCTCAAACATAACATGTAATTGCAACAGATTGCAAAATACTACTCATTCCTCCTGGACAGACATTTCATATTTAAAACACCATCATTCACAAAGACATCCAGACAGATTACTTCAAAGTCTGAGCTCCTAGTGCCTATTCAAGTTTATTCTACTTGTGCTCATCTGGGAGAATCTTATCCCTAAAATTATCAAACTAAAAAAAAAAAAGACTGATTTACAATGATTATGCTTGCCATTATACGCTGTCTCTGTATCAAACTTTATTTCCTTAAAATGACAGCTCATTAGCACTTTCCTTACTTGTAAAATAGCATGGTAACCTTACCCAAGAGATCAGCAATATATTTATTATGCCTTTAATTTAATGTACTTCATTAATTTATTAAGTCTTACACATGTATGGACATGCACAAGTACATAGCTGAAAAAATTATAAATTGCACGCACAGTATCATTCTGTTTAAAACAAAAAATATCTTTTCTATGATTTAAACCTTTCTAATTAAATAGAAATTAAGAAAAATCATTTTAGTGCCTAATTTCACAGGCATTCCTGACTATAAAAATATTATGGAAAAAAAAATTTCTCTAGCAATGTATTTCACAAAAATATCCCCCTTATACACAACAGAACTCTTAATTTTGTGGTAAACCTACTACAAGGTTCATAGAATCATAGAATGTGTTTAGGTTGGAAAGGACCTGTAGAGGTCATGTAGTCCAATGCCTCTGCAGTAAGCAGAGGCACTTCACTAGATCAGGTCGCTCAGAGGTCCGTCAAGCCTGATCTTGAGTATCTCCAGGGATGGGGCCTCCACTACCTCACTTTTGTGGCTGTCCTCTGGATGCACTCCAACAGGTCCATGTCCTTCTTGTGTTGAGGGCTCCATAGCTGGACACAGTACTCAGGTGAGGTCTCACCATAGAGGATTGTAGAGGGGCAGAATCACCTCTCTTGATTTCCTGGCCACATTTCCTGTCATGCAGCCCAGGATGCTGTTGGCCTTCTGGGCTGCAGATACAATTTGGTGGCTCATGTGCAGCTTTTCATCCATGAGTACTGCCACGTTTTTCCTCAGGGCTGCTTTCTAGCACATCATCTCCTAACCTGTACGGATAATAGGGGTTGTCCCAGCTAGCTTTGTTGAACCTCATGAGATTCACCTAGGCCCACTTCTCCAGACTGTCCAGGTGCCCTCTGGATGGCATCCCATCCCTCTGGCACATTAACCTCACCACTCAGCTCGGTGTCATCAGTAAATTTGCTGAGGGTGCATCAATCCCACTTTTAATATCATTAATAAAGATGTTAAACAGCACCGGTCCCAGTACAGACCCTTGAGGAACACCGCTTGTCACTGTCTTCCATCTGGACACCAAGCCACTGACCACCACCCTCTGGATGCGACCATCCACCCAATTCCTTATCCACTGAACAGTCCACCCATCAAATCCGTATCTCTTCAACTTGGTGCATCTGGTGAGCCTGAACACTTTCTCCTCTGTTGTCTCCCACTGAATCTAATCCACTAGGAATGTGATGCTAATTCTCTATATGTTAACATGTATGTTTATATATTTGTGTGTAATACATATACATTTTGTATGTGTGAGTTTTCAGATTTGTATATGCCTGTATGTATATATGTGTACACATACATACATACACAGAGACACAATCAGAAAATTCACTCAGCAAAAGCTTTTCCCTGTCAGATTTTTGTTTTCTAATTGTCATTAAATTCAAATTTAAAACAAAAGATTATCGGTGAAATTAAAAAATAGGAATGACAGTAAAATTTTGTACTGTTAGCAGTGCTAGCAATATTGTTGAGTTACACATGCAGAAGGAATTCCATAAGGTCAGTAATCATCTGTGAAGTTTCAAGTGATTTACAGCTAAATTCACCTATTTCACATGCATGACCACAGCTGTCAGATTAGAGCATAGCTTTGTGACCTCCTCTAATCTGGATAGCTGTAATTAAGTTATTCTTAACGATGCTTTGAAAGGAAATCAAAAACTTCCAAGGATGCACAATACATTGTGACCTAACTGCATTGTGAATGGCATTATCCGCCTATTAACTTCCTGGTACAGATCAAGATGTTATTATGATGCTGTATGGTGGGGACATTAGTTTTCGGAAGACACCAGTAATCCACTACATATCAGTTCAGCCAAGTTCAGCTAATAAGCTCATGTGCAATTACGTAGATTGGATTGTTGCTCACCTACTGGTGAAAAATGAAAAGGAAAAAAACCCCAACCTGTATAATTTCATATAATGCATTTTCATATGTGATACATTTAGGAAGGTGATAAATATGTAAACAACTGTCTGCTTCTTACACTTGAAACTAAAATGGATTAAAAGGTTAACAGTGGGTAGCACATCAGGATTTTCTATGACCCTTCTTATTAATTTACCAATCTACCAATTTTTCCATTAAAATCAAATATTATCTAGACATTTTTTTCACATTCAGCATCACTGCTCTTGAAAGGACACTGTTATTATTAACTGCATTTTAGTCATGGAGGAAATGCGGCATCAGCGTATGTCATAGTTTTGCGTGGCTGGGTTCTGGTGGAGAAGGGGGGCTGCAGGGGTGGCTTCTGCAAGAAGCAGCAAGAAGTTCTCTGCAGGTCCCAGAGAGTAAACACTGTCCAGGTCAAGGCCGGAGTCATTGTTGACCAAGGCCAAGCCCATCAGTGATGGTCATAGCACCTCTGGGAATCACATTTAGTAGAAGAAAAAATGCAAGTGGCCACTTTTTGCCACCAGAGAAAGGAGCGAGAAGATGTAAGAAACTGTACAGACACCAACGCCAGTGAAGGCGGTGGGGGAGGATGTGCCCCAGGTGCTGGAGAGAAAGATGCCCCTGCAGCCTGTGGAGAAACCCATGGGGGAGTGGGTGTCCCCCCACAGTCCATGAAAAAGGCTGAGACCCCAGCTGCAGCCCGTAGAGAGGCCCCACACTGGAGCAGGTGGAGACATAAAGGAGATGCTGTGATCTGCATTGGAGCAAGCCTCTGCCAGCATTTGCAGCCCATGGAGAGAGACACAGAGATGAGTGAGAGAGAGAAAGAGATCCGTGCCGGAGCAGGTTTGCTGAGGGAGAGGCTTGTGACTCCGTGGAGGACCAGGCTGGAGCAGTCTGGGCCTGAGAGACATTCTGTGATTTATGACTGCACCCCACAGAAGTGACCCACACCAGGGCAGCTGGTGAAAAGCTGAAGCCCCGTGGGAAAGGACTCACGTTGGAGAAGTTCATGAAGGCCTGTCTCACATATCTGGGACCCCGCGGTGCAGCAGGGGAAGGTTGTGAGGAATGACCCCCTCCCCTGGCTAAGAAGGAAAACAGATTGTGAGGAACAGACCAAAACCCCCATTCTCTGCCCCTCCCCATGCCACAGTGTGGGGAGGGGGGATGGGAAGAAGGAAACAAAATGATGACAAAAGTGAAATCTGCTAAGAAGGGAGGGGTGGGAGGAGGTGCTTTAAGATCTGGTCACGCTTCTCATTATCTGACTCTGGTGTCACTGGGTGTGCAGTGCAGTGTAATAAATTAGAGAGTTTTCTTTCCATTATTCTGTGCTGAGTCTGTTTTTCCCATGATGCTAATTGCAGAATGATCTCTCCCTGTCCTTATCTTCACTCCTAAGCCTGTCCAGCTGAAAAGGGGAGTGATAGAGCAGCTTTGGTGCATGTCTGGCCTCCAGCCAGGGTCAAACCACCACAGCATATGAAGTGATATTTCCAAAAATCCATTATCTGGCCAATGAAAGATGAAAAAATAAATGCCAGAATGAACCAGCTGGTGTTTGGAGTTTAACACAATGCTGTCTTTCCTGTAAATAATGTAATTTAGTTAACCAAATGTAAAAAGTTACAGTAGATCCATTCTTGTTATTAAACAAAATATACCAGAATGTGTTCTTGGCTTAGCTGATGTCCACCGTGCTAAAATCTTCCTGCGCTAAAGCATGGTGTTTTTCACTGTCAGGAAGCATTCCTAGGGTATGCTATTTCTTACAGCATGCCTAGACGCTGGGACAAACCTCCAACATTAAATTTGCTAGCAACTAAATGTCATAGGTGGTAGTAAACTGGTTGAACTTGTGTCTTGGTCTATGTTGTTTATAGTACAGACTTAGCCAGGTGCTAAAGAAAGTGAAAACGTAGATATTGAATTGGCCTTTACATTTTAATGGGATTTTCAAATAACATATTAAATGAGAAATCCCAGAAGCAATTAACTTATTAGCATTTGATGGTTTAAAAAAAATGAGTGGTATTTCTTTTAATGACACTCTTTTTCTTACCATTATTTTGCTGAACAAATTTAATAATTATACTATTAAACTTTTATATGTGCTAATTATATTTGGAACAATAGCCTTGTCTTGCAAAGCCTTGTAATAGTTAAAACATTGAGCTCTCTGTGTTTCAGCACTGCTTGAGGTGAGAAGCAATAGGGTTTGTTGACAGCGGGATGGATTGTATTTTGAAAGTTCTTTGAGGGTGTGTTACCGAAAGAGAAAGGATTTGTCTGAACTGTCATGTTGTGTATTCTTGAAAGCCCATGTGTTCAAACATACTGGCAGATTATTCTGAGATACAGAAAAAAACTTGCTTCAAAGCCTACAAGCCAACTTTTAACAGCTTAAGTACATTAAGCCAAGGAGTAATTTAAAGAACGATAATGCACAAAATGTGTGTGGAAAAAAAATTAAAAATCAAAGCATTTAAAGCACATTAGACGATTTAGATTACTTTTTAAAAAAAAAAAAACCCAAACACTCTGTCCTAGGTAAGAACAGCCTGGTAGTTGAGTGTTCACACTTCTTCACAGGTACACTATCATTCCTCACCCAGGGAGCCTCTCCAAGAACGGAAGGGAAAAAGAGAATGCTACAGTTATTAGCAGGGGAGAAGGAAGGTCTCACATCTTCTCAGAGCCCCTAACATTAATCTATCCAGCAAGATGTTCCTTTACAACCCAGTATGTACTTTTCACTGTCAGTTCTTACTTGTTACTAGAGGTATATTTTACAAGTGTATTTGTGGAATAATTTCAAAAGGGCAGACTCAGAATAGATTTTTTGCTAACTGTAAGACCAACACACAAGCAAAATTCCAATGTGTCAGAGTTGCAAATCCAGTAGGATAACTTGTGGGATACATATGGTTTTGTACTACTGTCAAGTGCATTATACTTCTAAATTAATTAACTTTGTACCCTTGGTAAAGTTTTAAAGGATGATAGACTTTATTTAAAGGTTTTGGCATGAATAAACAATTACACACAACACATTTATACTCAGACCAAATGAATATTCATTCAATTACTGATGGCTTGTATAATTAAAAAAAAAACCAAAAACTTGGAAGTATAAGCTATTGTTTTTAAGGAAAAAAAATAATTAAAAGCTAGACCAAAACGAAGTCCTTGCCTTTTCCAATTAAAAAACCCAACAAAACAAACCACAAACCTGCCTACTATGAAAAGGTGTGTATTCTCCTAACAATATTTTGAATAAAAACACACATTAGTATTACAGTACTTATACTTCCATACCAAACCATCAGCTATTGTCTTGTTGAAACCAAATGCAATGGACAAGTACCTGTATGTTTCATTTTAGCTTTGCACCTTTATTGTGGTTTAGCCACAGCCAGCATCTGAGCAACTCGTGGCTGTTCGCTCATTCCCAGTGGGATGAGAAGGAGAATTGTAAGGAAAGGTAAAACTTGTGGGCTGGGATAAAGACAGTTCCATAGGACAGCAAAGGGAGAGGACAATAACAGTACTTATAACAGGACACTCATGGCAGATGGTAACTGATGGCAATTTGCTGACCTCACAGAACCCAATGATCAGCCCATCCTAGAGCAGGGACCCCTCCTCCCCAGCAAGCCCTCCTCCCACTTCTATACTGAGCATGACATCATAAGGTATGGAATACCCCTTTGGCTAGTTTGGGTCTGCTGTCCTGGCTGTTCCCCCTCCCAGCTTCTTGTGAAAATTAACTCTATCCAAGCTGAAAACAAGGACAACCATAATTCAGTTCCAGTGAACACTGATAAATTCCTAACCCCAAATTACAATACTCTCTAGTTTAAAGCTTCAAAACATTTAAACCTAAGATACACAGAAACAGAGCCAATACAATCTTCTCATAAAGCTCTATTATGCTGTCCAAATGGATAGCAATTCACCGATGAAATGTAGTATATGAAATGACCCCTAATGATCTTAGCAGCTGTTTGTTGCCAGGCCCTGGCAACTGCAGAACAAACATAAAATTACTCTTTCTTTTTGCTTCTGGAAACACTGTCTCAGCAATTACTTTCTTCTTATTTAAATTTTGCAAATGTGTGCAACAAGGCAGGTCAATTCACCTGTAAAATTACAGATCTAGTGGATTTTAAGAGCCAAGATAGCAGATATTGTGACCTTTAATCAGTTCATCCTTGATTGTTTGAAAAGGGCTACAGCTGGGAAGAAAACAATGCCAGGTAAAATCTGCCCCCGGGTGAACAAAATTCAAGGAATTTGAGCCTCAGTTAAAGTTCAGTACAATCACAGATATTACTAGATGCCTAACGGAATGCCCATTAATTCCAGAAATGAAATTAAAACAGTGCATTGCATTTTCCTATACATAGGACGGTAAAAGACAAAAATCCTTGTTTGTTTCCTCCTTACAGTTAAAGTACCAGAGGATGGGACACCTAACCAAGCCATCAGGGGATAACAATGAAAGGAATGAGATGAATTTCCTTCTGTTGTATGACTGAAAAAGCCTTCCTCACAACTGTACCCCAGTACAAATATAAAACAGGGATGAAGAGACTCCTACCCATTATGGAGATATCCACCTACCTGTTTGCCTTTGGGAAGAGTAACAGTCCTTAATGGCTAAGGCTAAGAGGAATCGGTTCAGACATTGGGAGATCAGAATCCTGTACTGCGTTGGGTTTTCATGCCACGGTTTTGGTAGCAGGGGGGCTACAGGAGTGCTTCTATGTCTAGAAGCTTCCCGTAGGTCCAACAGAGCCAATACTAATACCAGCTGGCTCCAAGACAGAACTGCTGACCAAGGCTGAGCCAATCAGTGACGATGGTAACAGTTAAGATGGGGAAAAAAACCTCACCAGCAGCAACCGCAGCATAAAGGAGGAAAATTCATAAAAGCAGCAACTCTGCAGACACAAATGTCAGTGAAGAAGGAGGAGGTGGCACTCCAGAGAGGAGATTCCCTTCAGGGAATCAAGCTCCCCTTAAGGGAATCTCTGCTGCAGCACATGGAGCACCTCCTCCCCCTCCTTCTTCACTGGCCATGGTGTCTGCAGAGTTTCTCACATCTTCTCACTCCATTCGCTGGTGGCAAAAAGCTGCCACTCCGGGTTTTTTTCCCCTTCTTAAATATGTTATCACAAGCACTACCACTGTCACTGATGGGCTCAGCCTTGGCCAGTGATGGGTCCTTCTTGGAGCCGGTTGGCATTGGGTCTGTTGGACCTACAGGAAGCTTCTAGCAGTTTCTCACAGAAGCCACCCACAAGCCCACCACCAGTACCAAAACTTTACCACATTAAAGGTTCTTTGACATTGTATGTGTCTGAATAAAAGCACAGCACAATCCTCTACTGCTGCTCATTCTTAATTCCCCTACATTATAAATGGACAAAGTGCATAAACCCTGTTTCAGTATATTTCACACATTTGCTCACTATAATTTTCCAAACCATAAACACTTGAAAGATGGTCCTGTATCAACATAAATTCTCCTTCCAAAACCATCTAATTGCAGGTTTCTAACTGAAACTTTTATTACTGTATATTTCTACCAACCCTACCTTTACATTTTGTCTTGAGATTTTCATGTTTACAATGCTAAGCTTATTGCTGGCAGAAAACAAAGAATAAGGACAGCAACATGATTTTTGGGACGCTTCATTTCAAGACCAAGTACCTGAAACAGTCTGCCTCTTTCTTTTTCCCCCCCTTCACACTAATTTGAATCGGTGTAGAAATAAAGCTTTAGCAGTTGGCTGGGTTAATTTCCAACCCCCCCGTGCTTCTCATGTGTTTTTTTTTACAGATGTTAAAGCATTCATTTTACATATAATGAGCTGTATATTCTAAAGAATCCAAGCTTGTATTCACAATTAATCTCTGAAAGCTCTTTAAGCTGTTCCGTAACATCTTGCTAATAGCAAACATATCTTTGATGAAAACAATTAATCCAATTCCTTTTACAAATGATGGATAGACACATTTATTGTTTAATATATTGTACACATTTAAATGTATTTTAATCCCTTTAACCATAGAAAATTTTTTCCCCAATTATTTTTCCTCAAAGCTATCTGCTCTTCAGCAGATATGACTTCAGTATTTACTTTTCAGCACAGCTGCCACATTACACACATACTTCTCTTTTTTTAACTAAACATTACTTGCTTACTACTGCAGAATTAACTATTTCAAAATGTTACCATTCCCTGACAATGCAAATAATTCGAAGTTCTGTTTTAATAAATCAGTGGATTCTCTAGAACAGCAAAACAGACAATTACATCTTGACATAAATGTTGAATACAATGGCTTAGCCCATGAACTGCATCCCTTCTTTTCATGTTCTTTTTGGGTGCATCCCTCGGGGTGCCTGACTTCACACCTTTATAAAGCACTCTTGCTCAACAAACAAGATTGAGCTAAATACTGCTCTATGGAGGAGGTGACTTTTTATATGAACTGAAACAATAAAACAAACAAACCCCCCAAAAAACCCCTTTAACAAAGGCAACAGTAATTTAGATGAAGAAAAGGATTTGCAAACACTTGCTCACTCAATCCAGACTACTTTATTCCTCCTAAAGAATTCCATCACCCCAACCACCTCCCAATACCCTTCTAATGACTTTTGGTGGATCTGAAATTGCTCTGTCTTGTTTCTCCATTATAAGCAAGGATTTTGTTTATGTTATACCAATTTTTCCTTTTCTTGCTTGTTTTTGTTTAGGGAAAACATTAATTAGACAAATTCATACAATACAGAGCTAAAAAGTAAGTCACCATACAGCACTTAAAAATTATGACAGACTATCCTACAGTTATGTTTAATCGCTGACCTCAGTTCCACTGGTACCAGACTTTCATTTGCTGTCATATTTTAAAATTACTATATTTTGCTAATTTGTAAGTTATAAAGAGTAATGACTCATTCAAATAAAAAAACTATGACAGAATACAATCTGAATTGATAACTTCATGCCAAGGAACTGGTTTTGGTTGCATAAGGACTTTATAATCTTCCTCAGTGTTAAGTCTTCACCTTCATCAACACCTTCATCAGTACTTCACAGAAATAATGACATCAGTATCCTATCAAATCTCTCTCTAAAATAAGTTTTAACCATTCAGCTTGAGAAGAAAGAAAAATGCCTAAGTGGATCTACACATCAGTATTCATAGCAGTATGCTAAGGAAATCCTCTGATATGAAAAGAAGGATCTATCAGCTTGGTGCTGCTTCTTGCACAACTATCCTTTCCTGGCAATGTTTTGTGTTTTTTTTTTTACATCTTTTTATAGTACATCTTACCTAAATGTACAAAGCTGTAAATTTTTTTTTTTTTTTGGGCCAGAATTGGTAGATCAAAAAACTATTCTCAAAGAGCCACGTATCAGTTACTATTAGAATTATATCTTCCATGAAGCATAATACAAAGAAAATGAGAATATCTTTATATTAAAGATCATGTAGAAGGCTTTGAGATTAAGTGACTTGTTCGTGAAATTACAGTGAAAGCTGGAGATAAAGCCAAAAACGGAACTTAAGTATCTTGTGTATGAATGTAATGTTTCAATGACAGAATTACCCTTGCTTTTCATTTAAATCTTCTATTTCACAAGGCTAACTAAACTCAAATAAGAATAAGTAAGCCTAGCTAAATACTTTTGAGTCACAGAACTAAAGCCCTTTAAGGTATAGTGGCTTGAGACCCATATTTTTCATTAGAATTCTGGTCTTCCAGTAAATCAATAACAGGAATCGGAGAAACCTAAAAGTTGTTCTCTCTGTAGTTTTATTTCCCTCCCTTTGCACACTCCTTTGTCTGGAGTCAAGGCAAAAACTGAATAATATTAATACACCTCAGAGCTCATACCGCTACCGGTCAGTATAGCTATGTTATTTAAGAGATGCTACTTAAAAAAACCTTCCTGGCTTCCTCCAAAAGATGGTATGTAAGCAGTGACAGAGGCCTCTGAGGGTAGGGGACAAGAGATGGGAAAAAAAAAAGCGCATGATCTTTTAACGTTATTTCTTCCCTCTCTTCATGCATTTTATGGGATTAAAATGCTCTTTACTTTGAATATATATGAAATTTGTTGGCAATAAAACCACAAAATAAAAACAACAAAACTGTTGTTACATTGCAAAATAATGCAATAAATGGAAGTAAAAAATACTGATATCTTCAAAACATTTATTAATACATACCACCTATACTTAGTGTGCATGTTTGTTGGGAGATTCTGAGCTGGTTCAGACCAGCCTCCTTGATTATGATTCCTTGAATGAGCTCAAGAGTCCAAACTTTTACTAATAGCCCTGGAAAAAAAAATTACTAGCTCAAAGGTAAAGTAGGCTGCCATTAGTCTTTTACCAACATGTGTGAGGACAAGAGGCAGAAATAGCCCAAGTATACATGAAGAAGTATGCAGCCATGGATATGTATACATTACATGACACACAAGGGTATGATGCAGAAGCCTAGTGCTGAAGTCACCAGAGATATCTGGAAAAACATTCACGAGAACAGCACTGACTTTAGTAGAAACATGCACATGCTCCAAGTGAATAATACTCCTCTGTCTTTTGCTTGATCAGAAAGGATAAGGATTTACAAGATTACTTAAACCTCAAGCCTGAAACCCAGAACGCAGAAATCAAATCTTTAGCCAGGCATGCTTTTGCATCAACTGAAGTCTAGGGTACGATAAGAAAATGCTTTCCTGTGCACTTACATTTGGATCATGACCAGATCCTTTGTCAACTTTCTCTTTCAGTAAAAAAAGAGAAATTACCCTGTTTATAAACTTTATCTAAAGCAGAATCACAGAATCACAAAGTTGGAAAAGACCTTTAAGATCATCAGGTCAACCGTTCCTGTCCTATTCTAAACCATACCCCTAAGTACCTTATCTACCCTTTTTTTAAACACACCCAGGGTTGGTGACTCAACCACCTCCCTGGGCAGCCTGTTCCAGGCCCTGACAACTCTTTCAGCAATTTTTTTTTTCCTAACATCTAATCTGAACCTGAATTACCAGAACTTTTTTTTTTTCGTATGGGTTTTTGCTTTACTTTTTGTTTTCTGATCCCTATTTTCTTCTAAGTGGATTCTGGCATAGAACACATAGTTCTTGTGATGGTTTCATCAATACAAAGTATTCACTTTGTTTCTATTTTCTTCCTTAATCTTTATTCTTTCTGCATTCAAAAACTGTTGACCCTCTCTTTAAATGATTTTTATCTTCCAAGATGCTGTTTCCTGTCTTATTAATGTATTTTATATTCGTAGCAGATATGCATAGACATCTTGTAATAGCTTGCATTCAAAAGATTCTCTTTGCATTACCCCATTACTAGTCGTGACGCTGACTTATCTGTATCACTGGGTAATTGTTATGTTAGATTCCACAACTTCTGAATCATCTGCAGATTACATAAAAAATTATTTAAATATTTTCTTTAAGATCAATTGTATATTTATGCATGTTGACAGCATAAAGCCTAGAGTACCTGAAATTAATGAAATAAACGTAATGCATGCTTCACTTATCTGGTATAAAACTATTTTCTTTTTAATTAGAATCATATGAAAGACTAATATAAAAACTTACAGGTGTCAAGACGCATTAGTGTATGTTAAGATTTGTACCCATCTCTTGCTTTTAACAAAGATAATTGATTTGATAAGACTTATCTTCCATGAAGCTCTTTTGTTTTGCATTATTTCATGTAAAGTGCTTACCATATCAACTTTTCTATTATTTTCTTAGGACTAATGTGAAACTAGTTAGCATATAGCATCCTTTCTAAATATTAGAAGAAATAAACTTTTCCTTAGAGGGCTGGATCATCCCCAACATTATGATTTTGGTGGTAGTGGTGGTGTTAAGTAAAATCAAACATTTGTTCAGGGAACTTGACAGCACGTGCAGCTAGCATTTTTAATGAACATGTATATCACTAACATGTCTGCTTTCTAAGTATTTACTTTCACTGGTTCATGAGTAACATCTTTACAAATTAAAATCTGATCACAAAACATTTTGATGAAAAAATTGACAAATGCATAGTATCAGGCTTAAGATTGTTGTGTTTTCAGTATGCAAAACTGAGTTCTGTTGTTAGCAAACTGCATTTCTTTTTAGTTTTTGAAAGAATGTCTGGGGTTTGGATTGTGTTTGCTTTTTTAAAGTTTTTTTGGGTTTTAAAATCCTGCTCAGAATTTTTCATGGATATCTTGAACCTTCTTTATATGCCTGCAGCTCCATTTTTTTAGTCTCTCTGCCTATATCTAAAAAGAAGGATCCACAAGAAAGAAGGATCCACAAGAACTTTTTAAGAGTATTTCCATGGGGAAATGAAAACTGGGAAGGGCACATTCTTCCGTGTAATATCTATAGTAGAAGCTGGTGGTCAAATAGGATTGATTTGAGGTTCCTGAGTTATTGCTGATTTTGTAGGCCCACGGGAACTTAGCTGTTAGTTTAAAATAGTTAAAGAGGAAATTGAATTTCTTTTAAAAGCAAAGCTCCACTGCTATGCAAATTGTAGCCTCGTATCTAGTCCTGCCTCTAGCTCTCTCTCCTTTTGCTCCTGACACCCTGGAGACCCCGTCCTTGGCTTGCTGCTTCTCATGTTGGAAATGTCAATAGTCCCAGTTACCAGCCCTGGGATCTGCTTGCTGTGCTCAGTAGGGCTTTACTCCATCACTGGAGACACTGTACCGTGGTCATCCTTGATGCACTGATCAACTTCCCAATAGGAAGCAGTCCTTCATCTTCCTTCTCCCAAAAATATGATCACAATAAGATCCTTTTGTGAAGACCCATTTGTGAAGTTGGGTAAGGTTAGAATTTTAACATAGCCCACTGGTTGTTTTTTATTTCAGTTGAAAGATAGGTCTACAAAAATGTTCTGCAAAGGTTATTCTGATTTTCTTCTTGCCATTCTACTCTCTTCTATTCTCTGTTGCTACCTCACAGGGAACTTCATATACTGAAACTCCATTTTGAACATGAAAAAGTAAACTTTCTAGATGAAATGGCAACTTAAAGTTGGAGTTTGTTCTCCACTGCTTGTTCTCATCATGTGTTGCGAGCTTGTTCCCATTATCTTTCTGAATTCAGAGGTGTGGGTTGGGAAGGGAGTAGATGTGAGAAGGGCCTTTCAGGACAATTTTTGATATTCCTGATTAGGGAGAAGGATGAAAGACTTTGCAAGTACCAGGTTTGATGAGAAAAAGCAGTAGCATTAAATTACTTATGACTATCTATCTACAGTAGTTAATATGATATAGTTATAAAATGATAACCTATTTTAAAGCAAAAGTGCATTTATGCTACATGAAACCGAATGTCTGGTTGAGATCTGCATTCTCAACTGGTGACCAATATCAGTATAGATCTAACAAAAGCAGCAACAGCAACAAAAGCACAGGTTTATTCCACTGTGATTGATTTTTTTCAGAAATATTTCATGCTTCTGTAAAGTTTATTGCTAGCTACATACATCTGTATGGACATTTTCTTTTGATAGATTTTTCCACAGTTAAGTTTTAGTTGCAATGGCCTACTTACCAGTGGCCAAAAAACCAATAGAAGGACTTTGAAGTACTGGTTCGTTAACTACAGTTACAGTGGGAATCATGCTGATTCCTGTGAAAATATGCTGAACTGAGAAAATAGTTGATATAGAGATTGATTGTTTACTTAGCTATCTAACTGTACCTTAAAAAAGGGTAAGCTTCTAGGCTTCTTAAAGGATTTTTTCTTGCAAAGGTTTTAGAGATGTCGATTAAAACCAAAAAACAAACCACGATGTTAATAAAGCTGGAAAATAAGAATAACTACAAAAAATAGGTCTACTCTTGATAAATAAGTTCCATCACAGATTGCTTTATGGAATGAGAGGGCAGATAAACAGAGGAAACCATTTACTCTCAAAATGGTGGCAAAAGCTTTTCACTTGATGGTAAATAGCTTGGTTACATAGGATGCTCTGAACTCCTAAAGAAAAAAAAAAATCTGATTTTAGGGTTTTCTTTTCCTTCTTTAATAATAATAACAGTACAGACTTCATAGCAATCTTTGCAAAGATGGTTTGTAGCTAGCTATAGTTACACTGCAAGGCCATCTCTGCATCACACTTGGGTGTACATATACGCATATGCAAATGTGCTGAACTGCATGTTAAACTGGGAAAGATGGTAGAATTTTAAGGATAATATTAGGATCCCACACATTTTAAGAGGGAAAGCATTTTTCCTTCTTGAGTTTCTATGTGGAAGTATATTAGCTTGACAATAAGAATACTAATTTTTCTACCGTTTCTTTCCATCGCAGCTGGTTCCAATGTCTGATTCCTGCTCAGTAAGATGAGCTCTTCCTCCTTTTCACCCAATTTTCAATGTCAAGTGCACACAGAAACCCAGTGTTACTGAAGAGGACAACTAAGTAGCAGCTTGCAATCCTGAGAAGGAGATAGTAAGGCAGGGAGCAAGGTCAACCTGCAGGACAGATGCTGACTTGTCAGAACAGAAGACGGCTAATAAAAATAATGATAGCTGTGAGTATGACAGCGTGGATCAGTTCTTCTGAAAAGTTCACAGCACGAACTAACTGAACTAACACGTAATCCTAGTTGGGATGTGGAGACGAGAAAAGACATGGAACAGAGGGAGGCTGCTATTGTGATCTCAAAACAAGCTGCAGTAAGATACTACTTTGTTTTGCAAGCCCTGTTTCCTTATTTTCTCACATAAGGTATTGCTGCAGACCATTTCTTTGTGCAATGACACTATCAGTAAACAGAACAATTCTAAATTGACCTGAGATTATTAAGGAGACATACACAGACATTAGCTGTGCACCAGAAGGTACCACTTTAGAAGCACACCACTCAGTGTCCTTGGACAGCGGGTCGTGAAGGCTAATGGGAGGCGTGGGTAGAGTAAACGAGTCATAGCGGGTTGCTTAGGAGATCTGGCATCAGCTTGCTGGGGGGAGCAGAGGACTTTACATCTTTCAAATAACATTGACATCAAGACAGTATTTGTACATGGATGTCATTTATGAACACACGGCACATTATTTTAACCACATGCTAAGCAGCCCAACCAGTTCAGAACAGGGGTGATGGAGTAATACTCCCATTCCTGGTGCACTCTGTGACTGTGAAAAGGGAGGAAGGAGCACTGCTCAGGAGTCAGTCAAAGGGGTTCTGGTGAACAGGCTAAGTGCTATCATTTGGATGCATTTCGCCAAGCAAGGGACATGAGATATGCTCATTACCTTAACTGTAGTGGGAAGATATATGGCTCTGATACAGGGGACAAGGAGCTAATATTAACAAAATATTTTATGATGATATATTAGGTTTTTTTCATCCTGCTTCTTATTTTGCCAAATCCCATGCTAACAATCGAAAGGTATAGGTAGTCTAGCTGCAACTATATCTAACTGTAAAGTAGAAAGGAGAAACTCTGTGCTTATGAATATGTTGCTTGAATATTCCTTCATGTTAGTGTTTGAAAGATGTGAAGAAGCATCTTTAGCCAGAAAAGCCAACTGCAACCATTCAGTGGCCATCTTACTGACAACAAAGAGCTCTTCAAATTCATACTACCATCTCCATTCAGTCTGTCCCTTAATTATTCAGGCACTAGTTACCAAAAATGGTTCAAAGGTGAAAATATAGAAACAGATACAGTCACGACTTCCCAAGCACTATACAGGTTGGTGACCTGCTCTTCTCCTGAGACAGCCAAAGTGCCAAAACTGTAGCAAAGTCAGAGGTTACAATCATGATTATTGTAAGTGTGAGACTGGGAATATTTTCTAGTTATTTTCCCCCCACATGGACTTTAGAAATGTTCAGTGTACTACAGTGTGAATTTGGGTGTTTTGTTCCAGAAGGAGTTAGCTATCATCAGCACAGGAATGTCCATGCTGATGATATACCAGAAGGGAGGGTGCAAAGAGGACAGAGCAACAACCAATGTCAGGACCAGAAGGTGGGGGGCACAAACTGAAGCGCAGGAGGTTCCTCATGAACATCAAGAAACTTTTTTTACTGTGAGGGTGACTGAGCACTGGGAAGCTATACAGTCTCCATCCTTGGAGATATTCAAAAGTCATCTGAACATGGTCCAGGGCAGACTGATATAGGTGTCTGTACTTGAGCACGGGGGTTGGACTAGATGACCTCCAGAGGTCATTTCCAACCCCAATATTCTGTAATTCTGTGAAGTCAGTCTCGATCAGTTGTTCCATAAACAGATTGCTCCCTGAGGAAAAGCCTAAGAGAACCTGTGCATCTACAGCTGTAGGTGATGACGTGCTTGGAACCACAAAGAAGCAACTGTTGAGAGGCACCAGTTCTCTAGGTCTTTTTGTGCTTTCTTTCTCACAAGGGGAATTCAAGAGAACTGGAAGAAGAACTAAGCAGAGAATGATCTGAATTTTAAAATGGAGTAAGACTTGAAAAATTATTTCACTTTCTCCCTAGTTATAATTAAATGCACCTAGACAGCCACTGAAAGATGTCTGCTCAATTATCCAAACTAAAAACCTTTCAGTAAATGAGATTTGCAGTTATCTATGGTAATCTTTTCAGTGTTTAGCTATGTCTTTGTCTAAACATGTTCCCAAAAGGCAGTACGTAGCAGTTGTTCAAAATTTCTGTTCTTACCCACAGACACTACAAAACTGAAACAGCTTATCCTTTGTTGGAAGAGGAATAAGTTAATTCAAATTACCGTGCATTTGCTGTGGGATATATACATCCATGATTATTAAAGCAGTACCCATCGGTAATTTCCTTGCGTGTCTGAGCCTTGTGTTTGAACATCTAGATCTCAATATATTTCTTTTTTTTTCCTTTTTCCTCCCAAATTATCCAAGATCAAAGTGCACTGAGACATAGGTTTGCAAACAGTTTTGGAAGACTTTTGCCTTTCACCTGCAGATTGTATGCATACAATTTTTTTACTATATTATACAAGCAAATTAAAATAGTAAATGGAACTGGCATCAGGACATAACTGTATTAAATGTCCTTCCAGCTTAACAACAAGCCTTTAGTAACTATTCTGTGAGTTATTTTTAAGCAGTTGAACACCCACCAGAGGCTGATTATACCTCCATCATATGTCATTAGTTCTTTTATAAATGTGTTTAAGTACTTAAGTCTTCCTTAGTCAATCTAGCAAAGAGATTGATTAGACATGATTTATTCTTCACCTATTGATGATAGAAGGAAAGGTTTTACCTCTTGGTCCCAATCGTGTAAGATTGGTATTTATTTATTTACTCATCACTGAGGTACCTCCGTGAAATTCTGTGCTTGTCCTCTATGTGACTTAAGTCAATGTAATGGTCCCTTCTGGATTTGTTACAAATCCATCACTTCTTCACTGCTTTCAAACTCCTGATGTATGGGACAGAAGTCCTTTCAAGCAACAAATTCAATGAATATACCATTAAACAAATATCTCTGGATGGATCCCACCAAAATTGTATTTCTTAGATTTGCAATCTCAAGGCATCTTAAGTGAATATACAGCACAAATAATGTACAGTATAGTCTCCCTCAAATAATTGAAAGAAAATTATTTCATTTAGCTTGGAATGACTAATTTAAGATGAAGAAATTAGAACATTTAAAGAAATCCATAGCAAAAATAATGTCTCTGCTCTCTGTCCACAAAACTTCATGAAAAGAAATTGGAATATAGGCAAAACCATAAAAAACAAAAATAAGTGTGATATTGGAATCTTAAATCAGGGAGGTTTTTTTGGTTGTTTTTTTTTTTTTTGTTCTCACCATCATCAGTATTTCTCTACTGAGACATCGTACTTAATTCTGGTAATTAGCATGGATTTTTGTTACTGGTTGTGCTATGTGGACACATATCAGACTATAATAAGGCTTATGACATTTTCTTTTTTTTCAAAAAAGAAACTACAGTAGTCAAAACCAAATTACAATACAGTCCATCTTCAGTATGGTTTTTTGTGTGTTATTAGCTACAGAGGCTGCTATATACAGAGGCTGCTGTGTGTATTATCTAAGGAATTAGGGTCTGTATCATGGGCAAGGATATTAACCTAATGTCATTAGACTAATATGCTATTTTAAAATAAACAAATTAGTAAAATCATAGAATCATAGAATGGTCTGGGTTGGAAGGGACCCCATGGATCATAGAGCTCCAACCCCCCTGCCACAGGCAGGGACACCAACCTCCAGGCCTGGATCTACACAAGGTTGCCCAGGGCCCCATCCAACCTGGCCTTGAACACTTCCAGGGACGGGGCATCCACTACTTCTCTGGGCAGCCTGTTCCAGCACCTCACCACTCTTTCTGTAAAAAACTTCCCCCTGATATCTCATCTAAACTTTCCCTCCTTTAGCTTTAGTCCATTCCCCCTAGTCCTGCCAAATGTAATGTAACATTACACTCAGAATGATGAAATTATCTTTTTACCAATATACTTGTGAACCTTCTGTTCATTAGGTAAACACAAGATGCATCTATACATTTAAAATTATTCCTTACTTGCAAAAGTCTTTATGCCATAAACATAAAGATGTCTTTTTATATCATTCTTTATTCTGTAAGATATCAGTTCAAATACCCATGTACAGGCATCCTGAAGCAATTTAAGATGCTCTCACACATCTTGTCTGGTCTTCAGGTGGCAACACATAAAGCATGGTCTCCTCTAGAGCCAGTGTAATATCTGTCAACCCCATGGACATATCTTAGACATCTTAGACAAGATATCACTAGATATCTATGCATAGGGAACTGAACTAAGCTATTACTGGACCTAAGAGAACTTATTCATCTGGACATTTACAGGAATTTACTTTAGCAATGAGTTGAGTTTGCATTTTTCTGACAACAACCTGTGCTTCAAATGCTAGACCAGATTTTAATATCTACATTACAGGCACTGAACTTAGGCAAAGTGAATCCCAGTTCAAAGTCTGCTCCTGAAAAGCCTGCAGCAGGATCTAAAAATACAAAATAAAGGATTTGGTCAAATGTTTTTGTATTTTCCTTGAGTTTAATAAATGTCTACACATTACCCTTTATCGTATATGTAATAAATCTAACAAACAAGAACAGCATTGAAGAGGATCAGTACATGCATCCAACTATTCAACAGGAATTATAAATAATGAAATAAAAGCTCAGAGCTTTGGATTTGTCTAAAGCCCTGCAAAAAGGAATTCCACATTTCATCCTTTCAACAAAGGAAACTACTGAGTACAGGGTTTATAGTAGCCACATATAGGATAATTCAAGGATAAATATTCTCTTAACACCTCACAACTCATGAATGTTCTTTAAGACAAATTTCTGCTGAAGCTAAAAGGGTCCCACCAAAGCTGCTAAGTGGGAGTAACACAACTGTCATCCTCAACAGTTATTTGCATAGGGTTGGTAGACAGTAGTACACAAACCATCAGCTGTCTCGTATAAAAGCACAAGACAATATTATGATTTCCCATGCATCACTTTATGGGAGTGATAAATAAATTAGTATTTTTAAAATATAACCTCTGTATGAGAATCACAGACCTTATTCTCTTGCTTAAAACAATGAAGTAAAACAATTACAATAGCCATTTAAGTACTGCATTCTGCTCAATGAAATATCAGTGATGTTATTTTTAAAGCCTCCCAGTAGAGATGTTTGAAGACATTTACATGTATTAGTGCCCACCTACCAAATCATGTTGACACAGAGCTGGCTAAGTACTAAGTACATGCAACTCTCACTTAATGCTCAAGTGTAAACAAGGAGCTTAGTTACAAATTTTCTTGCAAGGAGGTATCTGCAATATTTGTTGATTGACTGATCAACAATACTTAGATTAAATAAAATAGTAGGAGGGAAGGTAGAGTTCATTTACCTCAATCCATGAATAGCAGATTTTTAAGAAATGAATGACCCATATTCAACGATTTCCAATAGGTGGCAGTTTAGATTTACTTGGTTTAGATTTCTTAATTCAGCAATATTTAAGTCTACATAAACCTGTTATCAGGTTTAAAAATACTTCATAGTTTACCAGCCTGTGTTTATACACATTTAAACTAGATGCAGAGGGGGAGAGGGACAAAACCAGGCTTGTCAAGAAAGAGCCTGGGAATGGCACTCCATTGTCTGAGGGATGGTGTGCTGGCAGTGACCCTCAATCTGGCACCTCAGAGGTAGTGGGGAATAGTGTTTCAAGTGGTGACAAAGATGCAAAGACCATTGATGCGTTAGAAAATTTAGCAACCAGTCACTGAGGAAGTGAGACTATTCCACTTTGGAGTAGAGTGTGATCAATAGCCCAGTGGAAGTGCATCTACACCAATGCAGCAGCATGGACAACATACAAGAGGAACTAGAGGTCATTGTAAGACAAGGACACTATGACATAATCACCATCACAGAAACGTGGTGGGATGAGTCACAAAACTGGAGTGCTATTATGGCCAGCTACAAACTCTTCAGGGAGGACAAGTGAGGGAGTGTTAGGTAGTTTTTTGATAGCCTTGAACTTGAAGACGGTGCCAACAGGGTTGAATGTCTATGGATAAAAACCAGAGGACTACGAAATGAGGTAGATATTGTGGTGGGATTCTGCTATAGACCACCCAGCCAGGAGGAAGAGGCTGATGAGTTATTTTACAAACAATTATGAGAAGCCTCACGATTGCTAGGCCTTATTCGTGTGGGAGACTTCAACTTACCAGATATCTGCAAGAAATAAAGTACAGTAGAGAGGAAACAGTCTAGAAGATTCCTAGAGTGTGTGGAAGACAACTTCCTGAGTGAACTGACTAGGGAAGGCACCCCGCTGGACCTGTTGTTTGTGAACAGAGAAGGCCTAGTGGGAGATGGACTTGGGGGATGCCTAGGGCATAGTCATCATTAAATGACAGAATTCTCAGTTCTAGGAGAAGTGAGGAGAGGAGTCAGAATAACGGCCGCCTTGGACTTCCATAGAGGAGACTGGACTACTCAGAAGGCTAGTTGATAAAGTTCCATAGGAGACAGTCCTTAAGGACAAAAGTGCCCAGGGCGATGGACTCTTCAAGAAGGAAATTCTGGCAGCACAAGAACAGGCTGTCCCCATGTGCCAGAAAATGAGCCAGAGAGGGAGTAAACCAGATTGGCTGAGCAGAGAGATCTGGGTGGACATCAGAAAAAAAGGAAAGACTATGAGCTTTGGAAGAAGGGGAAGACGTGTAAGTTCATGTAGAGAGAAAATCAGAAGGGATAAAGCCCAACTACAATGCAGATTGGGCATTCTGTGAAAGATAATAAAATCTTTCTACAGATACATCAACAGCAAAAGGAGGGCCAAGGACAATCTCCAGCCCTTACTGGATGCTAGGGGAACATCAGCAACAAAGGATGAGGATAAGGCTGAGGTACTTAATTCCTTCTTTGCCTCAGTCTTTAACAGTAAGGTGAAATGTTCCCTGGATATTCAGCCTCATGAGCTGGAAGACAGGGAGGGAGAGCAGAACAAAACTCCTATGATTCAGAAGGAAATGGTTAGAGACCTGCTAGGCCAATTAGACATTCAC
>VZTU01000042.1:0-35619 GCA_013400835.1 Zapornia atra | reverse complement strand
CTCACACTCTATCTCTGCATGCTCACACGATATCTCTGCACGCTCACATGATATCTCTGCACGCTGACACACGATCTCTGCATGGTCATACGCTATCTCTACACATGCACACGCTATCTCTGCATGCTCACACGCTACCTCTGCACACTCACATGCTATCTCTGGACGCTCACATGCTATCTCTGCACACTCACATGCTATCCCTGCATGCTCACATGCTATGTCTCCACGCTCACACTCTATCTCTGCATGCTGACACACTATCTCTGCATGGTCACATTATCTCTGCATGCTGACACGCTATCTCTGCACGCTGACATTCTATCTCCGCATACTGTCACGCTACCTCTGCATGCTCACACACTATCTCTGCATGCTGACACGCTATCTGCACACTCACATGCTATCTCTGCACGCTCACACGCGATCTCTGCATGCTCACACGCTATCTGTGTACACTGACACACTATCTCTGCACGCTCACAGGCTATCTCCCAGGCTATCTCTGCAGGGAAACCCTCAAATCCTCATGTGAGTAGGAACTGGGAACCGATCAGAGGAAAAAAAATCCCCAAAGTGGAACAATTACAGCACAACTGTGTAAGTGTCGGGGCACAGCATTAGCAGCAATAGATGCCTGGAAAGTATTTAAATGAAAGAAATTTAACTGGAGAAATATCTTGTTTCTCTTGGTTCTGACCCAGGCAAAACTGCTTTATACCCCACAATTGTCAAGATGTCTGGTGGTACAAGTGCTGGTATCTGCAGACCCATTTGAATGGAAAACGCTGGTAGGGCATCCAGAGAAGGACTTGAGATCTTTTTAAAGATGTTATGAGCAGGAATTTGAGAAGTGGGGTGTCTGGAAAGAAAGGGTGCATGGATTCAGTCTGCAGAATGGAGACCTGTGGGACCGGGTGTGCCGTTACTCATCCCCCTGCACTTGCTCTGCAGCTCTGACTAACGGCAGGACCCTCCATTCCAAATCCTCCTCCTCTCTCCCCAAGGCGTTTCTAATCCCTCTGCACCTCCCAAACTGCACCTCACCCCCATTACTCAAGTAACAAAGTTTCTATACCTTGGCCTCAGCTCAGTATTTTTCTTTGATAATTGCGATTTCTGAGCATGGAACAATAGAACAGCAGAACAGCTCCATGGAGGAGAGTTCACAGCTGGTTCGTATAAGGAGTTGGCTAATCATTGTGCTTCAGTTCCAAAAAGACCACAAAATGAGATAGAGAAGGGAAAAAACCACCCCTAACGGTGAGTTACTGCAAGAAAAAACCTGAACTATCCTTCAACACGCTGGCCTAGCTGTTTTCAAAGGCATTGAATGCTGCTATTGTGGGTAACTACTTCCTTAAGTAATTAGCAAGAGCCAGCTCGGCTGGTCTGTAGCTGAGGTGAGATATGGAGGGGCACAGGGAGAAGAAAGGAACATGCTCACAAATCTTCCCATCTGTCCAAGACTCAAAGTTGGTGTTCAACATAATACCACAAAACAGGGGAGCCCGCAGAAAGAGGACCAGCAAAGAGAAGAAGCATTTACAACTCAGGTGCACTCAGGCCACCCCTGCAGGAGTTAATCTCTGACAGGCACATTTGGAATACAGTAAGACATTAAGGAAACCCCTCCTGATGCTGATTTTTCACTTGCACTTGTGTAAGTCAGAACAAGCCTCAACAGATGTCAGTGGAGCTACACTGGAGCAGAACAAGGGAGAAAGGATCTGCTTCACAGCCTCAGGATGCTGCACGGATGGAAAGGGCTGGAGCACAGAGGCACCCATGCCTGAGGAATTTAACCTTCCTTCAGAGCAGGGAGAGTGGACAGAGGGACAAACAGCTTCATGGATGGAGTTACGTGCAGCACTGGCACGTGTGAAACAGGGAAAGTGCTGCCCAGCGCTGCTGCCAAGGCTGTACGGTGTGTGACAGCACCCAGTAGCTAGGCAGGGCATATAGGACAAGTGGGGACACTGCTGAGGGCTGGCACTGCCCTGTCACCTGGCCCAGGAGCGGAGTATCCTCACCATGCTGAATCCTAATAGCAGCAGTGACGGGGCACACAGAAACACCACTGTCCGTCCCTTCATACAAGACCCATGTGGGTGATTCCCCCTTCTCCAGAGCACACTGGTGGAAAAGATGGCCAAATTCAGCCTGATCTTCTGTTTTTTACCCTTGCCCCGCCTTCTTATCCTTTGTCCCATCAAAAGCAAGCCATGACAAGGGCTGAGGGACTGGCAAACACCACTTCAACAGCTCCAGCAAAGGGCAGCCAAGAAAATATATCTAAATTTATGGATGCAGAGGAAGCATAGGGCTTTCCCAAATCCTGGTTCCCATTAACTCCCTGCAGCAGTTCCATCTGTTACTGGAAATCAGAGTGGAGTTTGCCCAGGTCCACTCCAAATACATAACCAAAAGTCAAATGGAACAAAGCTGAAACAAAAAGCTGCTGAAGCATTTGCAGCTCCATGTCTTCGCCTCGGTGGCTGCAGGCTGGTGTTAGCCTTCTACCAAAGGGCCCTCTCTGAAACATTAAGAGGCAAACCTAGAAATGCTGTGGAGCAAGTCAGTGAGAGCAGCAGTAAAACATAAAGCATCGATGCTCAGAGAAGAAACTCACTTTCCCCGCTAACAGGTTTAGCAGAGGTGGTGGTATGACGAGTTGCCTGACAGTGGAGATGCAGAGCTCATCTTAAAGTAGATGCCTAATGTAGGTGACTTCTAGGTGCCTGTTTTCAATCCTTGCACCATAAATTGCTTGTACTATGGAGTGCACTGAAGATACGTCAGAGCGCTGGCCTGCAGCGCTGCCCTCAGCCCTGCCTGGGCTGGCTGTGCCAACAGGCAGGGTGAACACTGCATCCACGAAGGCAGAGGCAGCTGCCAGCACCTTGCAGGAAGCCATCCCCACCCCTGTTGCAGCAGTGGAGACCCTCTGGATGGTCAAGCTAAGCCAGGTCAGAGCGCAGCACCGCTCTGTTCATCTTGCCTCCTTAGCCTGGACTTAGAGACCACTGAGAGCTTACAGAGAGGTCATGTACACTGTTCTAGCAGCAGCACCCAGTGAACAAGAGAAACAGCAAACGGGAAAGGCAGGAGAGAAAAGGGGACCAAATGTTACAGTCCCCAAAACAACAGAGGAAATGGAGCACATCGCCAGGGCCCCGCACCACTAAGCCCATTTACACCCAGGAGTCCATGCTGTTCTGACCCAGCTTGCTTAGCAGCCAGTGTGTGATGCAAGCCTAGGAGCTGGCCCTTCACTACCTGAGGTTGCAGCATCAAGAGAAACTGCAGGAGCTTCTGCAGCTGCAGGGCACAGCGGGTCCAGAAGGGTCTGGTAATGGTGAACCCATCCAGGGCTGAGAACATCTGCGGATCTATCTTCAGGCTGGGTAAAGCCCCACAGGGAAAGCTCAGGAGCTGCCTGGCAGGACATAGCCCGCTTTGTTCTGCAGCGGGGTATCGTCCAGCGCTCCTTCCCTATTATGCTTCACCCCCCCCTTTAGTTTCCTGTGATAATTACTGATGCATTTTCCACGCCAGCTGAAACAACAAAGCAAGATACTGTACCATTTTAATCTGCTGAAATTAGTTAATGCTGAGCCAAGAACTAGCTTTGCCTTCTCCACGCAGCCCAGGGAAACGTGCCTGCAAATTAGGCCACGTTTGCACATGACTGATTTCTAACTTGCCCAAATGTTTGAAGCCGATGATTTTCAGTGCCAGAGTCAGCCTGTTCCCAACCTCAGCTGAGCTCTGGGAGCAATGTTCCTCCAGGCTGAAGACTGCTTCCTGAAGTGTCCTGGAAAGGTTATGGAAAGGTTATCCGCAGTGGTAATGAGAAAAGGTGGTTGGTGGGTCAGGGGATATTTTGAGGCTCATCAACAGTCACACATCCAACAACAAAGAGGGATCATCGCTCTAGTGCGTGGGGAAGGACCCTGAGAGGCTCTGCAGAAGTGAGGAGCTCTGTGCACTCCTTGCAGAACTGCTTTAGATGTGGAGGGACTACAAAAATAGAAAAGGCTGAGTGTTTTTTTAAGTGGTGTCCCATCTTGAAGTGCCTTAAAGAAATCTCAGTTGCAGGGTGTAGGTGCTCAGCCTATTTTAGAAATCCTGTCTGGTGTCAGTGTCTCAAACTGGATAGCAGTGTATGTGAAACACTCAGGTGGGTGGCTCTCTGAGAACCTATCCATGTTGCACCTACATCAAGACTAGTTTTAAAAGACTGCTGAAGCTGCCCAGAGCCAGGAATTATAGACTTTATGCTTCTGTGCACTATTCGCTCTGCCCTGCCCATATGTGTGACAGGCTTTTGCATGACACGATCAGATACAAATAATTAAACATTAGGAGATTTCTGAAATTTTCTGCATCTCTGACTAAATTTGCAGAACAACTTCTGCTGTTCAGTACTGAGGGAGCAATCTAAGTCTGAAGAAATCATGTTTCATATGTGAATATGAAGGGCAATACACTGATAACCAGGAGAACGATTTTTTTCATACTAAAAATAAGGTTGGAAGACAAGTCTGGAGGTCACTTAGCCCATATCTCCTTAAAGCAGAACTAGCTTCCAAATTAGATTAGGTCGCTTAGTGCCCTCTTGAAGGACGAAAGTCCCAAAGCCTCTTGGCACAACTTATCCCAGGGTTCAACCCCTCTCATGGTGAATAATGTTTTGGTGATGTCTGATCTGAATGATGACACTGAAGGGTCTCTGTTGGACCATGAAGGTTCCATCTCAGCAA
Source organism: Zapornia atra (assembly GCA_013400835.1). Classification (NCBI taxonomy): domain Eukaryota; kingdom Metazoa; phylum Chordata; class Aves; order Gruiformes; family Rallidae; genus Zapornia; species Zapornia atra. Next base: position 30,853 of record VZTU01000042.1, on the reverse strand, counting down.
GCCAAGCAGTCCAATCCCCACTGGAGGCTGATGGGTCTGATGTTATTTCTTCTTTGCCCGGGTACAAACTCCTCCCAGTTCTTTGGTTGCTCAGTGCACATTGTTGAAGGCTGTGTTGGATTCAGACAGGCACCCAACCACAAAGACAGCAAGGCACAGGCACACAGAATCCTAGATCCTTTGAGAGCCTTAGATGTGTGAATTTACAGGGTTTCTATGGACTCCTGCCTGTTTAACAGGGACCATTCAACAGACAAAGTGTGTGAGACCTGAAGCAATGCATGTGAAGATGCTGATGCACGTGGCCAATGGCATTACACAGTCATTCTTTGAGAAGTTTCGGTAACTGGGGAGATTCCCGATTCCTGGAAAAAAAAGTCACACCCATGTTCAAGAGAAGCTGGATGAAGGATCTGGGGAATTTTACCTCAACCAGCCTAACCTCAGTCCCTAGGGATTACAAATCAAAGCTTCCTGGAAGGCAGGTCTAGGAACATGGTAGTGATGGAGACCCACACAGATTTCCTAAGGCAAATCATGCCTGACCAACCAGGCTGCTTTCTATGAAGAGACAACAGGCTGTGTGAACAAGGACAGGGCAGTGGGTGTTGCTTTCTTTGACCTGCATGAGGCCTTTGAAATAATCTCCCAAACCATCTTTGTAGCCAAACTGGAGAGATCCAGACTGAACAAGTGGATCATCAGGTGGGTGAAAAAGCGGCTGCGCTGCTGGGCTCAAAGGCTGTGGACAGTGGTATGAAGTACTACAAAGGAACTAGCACTATTTGTGTTCTGTTAACAACCAGGGTGATAAGACAGCATGTACACCCAGCAAGTTCATGGATGATTACAAATTGGGGATAGATTTGGATGATTGTCCCTCACAGGGATTTCAGCAGGCTGGAGCAATGTGCTCAGGGAAACCGCATAAAAGTCAGCAGAAGGCAAGTGCAAAGTCCTGCACCTGGGAAGAAGGAACAGCCTCATGCAACAGCACATGGCAGGGGCTGATGGCTAAAAAGCAGCTTTGCAGAACAAGTCTTGAAGGAGCAAGCCAGCAATGTGCCCTTGTGGCACAGAAGGCCAACAGCCTGTTAGAATGCATCACAAGAAGTCAGGACCACCTTTTGAGGTCATGTCTATACTAGCATCACCAGTTTGGGGCTCTCAGCACAAGCAATATGCTGGTATACTGGAGCAAGTCCAAGGGAGGGCTATCAACATGACCAGGGTGTACAAAGAAGACTGAAGAACCCAGGTTTGATTAGTTTGGAGAAGGCTAAGAGATCATCTAATTTCTGTCAGGAACTAGTTACGGAGTGCTTATAAAGAAGCCAGATTTTTCATTGAGAGCAGCCCTGAGGAGAAGGAATTGGGGGTCTTGGTGGATGAGAAGCAAAACATGACCCAGCGATGTGCACTTGCAGCCCAGAAAGCCAACTGTGTCCTGGGCTGCATCAAAAGCAGCCTGACCAGCAGGTCAAGGGAGGGGATTCTGCCCCTCTGCGGTGCTCTGGTGAGACCCCACCTGCAGTGCTGTATCCAGCTTTGGGGTCTCCAATACAAGAAAGAGATGGAGCTGTTGGAGTGAGTCTAGAGGAGCCTCTCTCCTATGAAAAGAGTCTGGGAGAGTTGGGCTTGTTCAGCCTGGAGAAGAGAAGGCTCTGGGGACACCTTAGAGCAGCTTCCAGTACCTAAAGGGGCTGCAGGAAAGATGGAGAGAGACTGTTTGCAAGGGCAGGGACTGACAGGACAAGGGGGAATGGCTTTAAGATGAAGGAGGGGAGATTTAGATTAGATAAGGAAGCAATCCTTCTCTGTGAGTGTGATGAGGCCCTGGCACAGTGTGCCAAGAGAAGCTGTGGCTGCCCCTGGATCCCTGGCAGGCTTCAAGGCCAGGTTGGATGGGGCTTTGGGCACCCTGGACTAGTGGAGGGTGTCTCTGCCCATGGCAGAGGGTTGGAACTAGATGATCTTCAAAGCATCCTTGCTTCCAATCCAAACAGGTCTGTGACTCTATGATTATTCTCAGAAATGCACAGCAAAAGGATGAAAAATATGGGTTGCATCTTGGGAAATTAGATGTTATGGAAAAAAGTGCAAAAGGAAGATGACAAAACTTTGAAGTAGGCTCCAGCTTTGAAATCACCTTTCAACTGAGTAGTTGGACTAGGTGGTGTCCAGATGTTCCAAACTAATGCCCTCAATGTTTTTACATATTTTCTTGCATGAAGCATGAAGCCAGAGGTGTCTGTCTCAGGGATTCACAAGACTTGACACCTTGGTAAGACTTTTTGGTTGCCTGCTTTCTCTTTACACACAAGTGGAGAAAAGTTACAGTAGGAAGAGAAAGAGCAGGATCTAAACCATTCTTATGTCCCTCCAACTTCATACGTGCTTCATTGCCTGCCCTGCCCCTTTACTGGGAAAAAGGGAGAAGTGACAATGAATTTTATCCCATAAAGCTGAAATTGAAGCTGTTGCCCCTTGCATGAACCCAGACAGAGCTGGGAAAAGACTGATGTCATCCCCCCCATAGAGGAAGGAGAAGCACTCCCTTAATGGGGATCTCCCACACGCGGGCACTGTCAGCCAGCTCCTGCTAGCTCCCAGGCTAATGGCTTTCAGAGTAAGAGCAATCACCTCCTCCTGGTCTGTGGTACCTGGCAGGCGTCCCACTCAGCATCAGCAGGCTGGCTCCAACTGGAAGGGGTCTGAGTCATTTTAATTCTATGGGGTTAGGATGGATTAGGCAATACAGTAATTTGTGTGACAAAAAGAAAGGAGAAAGAAGTAGACGTTAATATTTTAAACTGCTTTCTGTTCGTGTAAGCCCTGGGGCAGCAAGAGGGAGGCCTAAGGGAGATTAACTGGAACAATTTATACTTTCTTCCCACATCTTGTCTCTGTGTGTGTGCCTGTAGGCACACTGAATTCACGGTCCCACTAACCAATGGGCAGAGAGTTTCAATTAGTGTAGCTCAGGCCTGAGCTAACTTGCACCGTGGGTGCCTAAGATGTGTTTTTAAATCGATATACTTAAAACAATGTTGGCTCAGAAGCTGGGATAATTCAGGCTTCAGGAGGTCTGCTCCTGCCTGGCTTGAGTAAAATGGAGCCTGCTTAAACAAGGCTTTGTATAATTCTCATTAATCATTTAAAACACAATTTGCATTGAACTCTTGTTTCTTTTTTACGTAGGCAAGTGGTGGAACACCATCGTGCTGGAAAACACAGAGTCTGAGGCAAAACTGAGGAACAGGAGGGAGCAAGTGAGAAAATGGCACTTCCTACGTGTCTCATACCATCTGGGGACACAGAGGTGGGCACTAGGGTGGGCGAATCCCAGCTTCAACACCATTTATCTCTGACATGACTCTAAGACAGAGTTAACTGAGGAGATGCAAGTTACATCAGCTTCCCAAAGGTCCCCAAAACTCATTCCTGACTACGACCCTGGCTTGAAATCCCTTTTTCTTTCTGACAGCTACATAAAAAAGCCTGAAACAGAGGCTTGCTTCCCTTGACTCATCACTTGTCTGCACAAAAGATCAGCAGGATTTCTTTCCTTATCTACAACTGTGAAATCAGTGCCAGCCACAGGCTTTATTTGTGAATATAAAGGAGTTTTACTAGTAGGAGTAAAAATCCTACTGCTCTAACAGGTGGGACTCTGGAGAATTTTCAGGGGGCTTGACATCTCCCATGCACTGTGACATACATCTAACTGGGGAGAAGCAGACAAGGTCCACTTTATGGCAATGTTGTTTTACAGCATACTTCTGGATGTGGTTTGCCTCTCTGGGGGAGTCATTTCCAGGAGCTGAGGCATTCAGCTATGACCTGTGGCCAGAAAGAAACTAAAAAATACCATCTCCTGCTTCCCACTCAGAATCTTCAGTTTTGCTTTAATATCCTCTTCTGTCAATAGAAGAAGCTGTTCCAATTCACCAAGAAACCTTGCCAGTTCACTCTAGTTCCCCACAAAACACCTACATCCAGGCCTACAGGTCTGCCACATCACTTGGCCTCTTTTTCTTTTGACTGCTGAGTACACTTCCACTTCTCATTTGCAGAGAGAGAGAGCAACTAACCCAAAATAAATCTTCACATCATCAGCCTCTTATTATGGTTTTTATCTGTCCATCTCCGGAAAAGTTTAAGTTCTTGGTTCCTCCATTCCCAGTGTATCTCCTGTGTCCTTCTGCTCTGTGCTTCTCTCTTCACTGGAAGCTTTTGTGGGTGGCAAGAACACTTAATGAGTCTTCTTATAGAGGAACATCTATCTCACCTTGTCTTAAATTCCTTAAGCTCCTCTGCTTCTCAACCCCCTTCAGGAAAGTGTCTTTGAGCAAGACCATGCATCCCTTCACACCAACCATATTCCCATAAGCCAGGGTCTTACTCCCTCTCGTGCCATGACAGAGGGGAATGCATGACAGGCAGCAGATGGGGAAATAGTGCTGGAAAGTCTGCTCACAAAAGAACCAGCACTGTGTGAAAAACGACACTGGCATTTCTTTCAGCCTCTTTCAAGTACGAGTGAGGATAAGCCCAACTGACTGCAAATAATTAAATCAACAAAGCTTGGAAACTGGTTGCAAGCAGGACTAGACAAGAAAAGATGAAGGGACCCACAGGAGAAGAACTGGTTGTTTGTAATCACTTGGGAAGATTCTGTCCCTGTTGGATGGCCAAATAGCCCTTCTGATGGTTTAAAGCAAGGCCAGCACAAGCTCAGGATGCCACAGAAGGAGAGGAACAATAGAGGGACCTTGCCAGGATGTAACTTGCATTTGAGCAATTCTGCTTACCGCTGAGTCCCACAGGCCCAGGAGATGTGCTGGTTACAGCCTCAGCTTTGCTGCTGTCACTTCTCCTTGGCACTAGAAGAGGGATGTTAACCACTCTAGGGGTGACCCCATCTGTCCTCATGTACCCCTGGAGTTAGCGCCCATGGAGAGGGTTACCTTTCTGCTTGTGTGTGGAATGAGGAGAAGAACAACAGAGGGACCTTGCCAGGCCCAGCTAATGTCCACCTGGCTCAGGAAAACTGAAAGCCTTGCCTAACAGCTAAAAACCATCATCATTGTTTTAGTTAAATTATAGCACATTAATGGAAGCCTCCAAATTAACTTAATGAACTAAAGCACACGATCCATTTTCTCCCTTGAACACCACTGCTGCAGCAAAGAGCTAAACTAAACCCAAGGGAGACTCGCTCTTCAACTTAGACTGCTGTGCTGCAGTCTCTGTCCTTACAGGCTTAGGTGTGAACTCTACAGGTCATCACATAGCCGAGTGTTGTATAATAAACAGTCTTGTGATCTTGATCTCCTTTCCTCATGAGAAGGTGAGGGTTGCACTGGCATTCTCCTGGCAGTACTTACCCTGGATGTCATCATTGAACGTACAGTATCTGTCGCGGTATTTATTGAGGAGACGAAAAGCGTTGGCATTGGCAAAGTCTTCAAACTGGATGAGGCAATTCATGCCATACCTGCAAATCAAAGCACAATGAAAAACTGGATACAAATATTTCTGTATTACGTCCTATACTACAGGACAATATATACATCTTTTACCAGGGCAATGTAGAAACTTCAGCACAGACATAAAAGCAAGAAGAGAAACGTGTCACGGTAACAGCGAATGGGATCAGGCCCTTCCCAAGGTCCATACACTCAGAAATGTGGGTCTCCAGGAATAAATCATATTTATAATCTGTCTATTCAAGAGACACAAAGGATTTCTTAATATGTATACCTAGGTATTTATGTATACTTATATATGGATGTATATATGTGTGTATATATATATTTTCAAGGTCAGGCTGGATGGGGCTTTGAGCAACCTGGTCTAGTGGGAGGTGTCCTTGTCCATAGCAGGGGGGTTGGAACTAGATGATCTCTAAAGTCCCTTCCAACGCAAACTATTCTATGAGTCTATGATATCACAGAATCACAAGGTTAGAAAAGATCTTTAAGATCATTGAGTCCAACTGTTCCTGTCCTATGCTAAACCATATCCCTACCTTTTAAACTACCCATTTTTTAAACACATCCAGGGATGGTGACTCAACCCCCTCCCTGGGCAGCCTGTTCCAGGCCCTGACAACTCTTTCAGTGAAGAACTTTTTCCTAACATCTAATCTGACCCTGCCCTGGTGCAGCTTTGTGCCATTTCCCCTTGTCCTATCTCCTGTCACCTGGCTGAAGAGACCATTGCCCACCTCTCTACAACCTTCTGTCAGGTAGCTGTAGGTGATGATAAGGTCTCCCCTCAGCCTCTTCTTCTCCAGACTAAACATCCCCAGCTCCCTCAGCCTCTCCTCAAATGATTTGCCCTCCAGATATGATTATATATGTGTGTGTGTATATATATATACATATATCTGGACTAGTGGCATGACAACTTTTCACTGCCACATTTACCAATGAGTTTCTTGAAGTGATGGAGATGCTCTTTGTGGTGAATATTGGAACTGCTGTAAGTGCAAAACAACAAACGACTGCAAAGGGAACGTCAGTTAAAGGGACATCACCTCTGCATGAGGTCCCAGCTTCAACTGTAAGTGACCAAGAGATGAGAAAAAAACCTGCTTGTAGGATGCCATGGCTGCTTCATGGTGTGATTTCATAGCCATGTTTTTGTGCTTTGGAAAGTTGTCTCTATCCATTGAGTTACTTTGCAGCCAGTAACCTGTAGTGTGGTAAGGCAAACTTTCCATAATTATCCAGTAACATTAGGACAAGTGTAAAGTTTCTAAAAATTGGGTAATAGTCAGACTGTTCCATGTCTCTACAGTTCCATCACTTTGTAGGACTCTAGACTGCAGTAAAGCTTTGCTAATAAAATCTGAAAGGGCCCTAAGCACTCTTTTGCCTTGATGTTTTGATGGGGCAGTGGGAGGGGCTCAGAGAATGAGCAATGCAACTATTAGTAACCTGTGGGCTGTGGGCAGGTGAAAGGGCTGTAAACAGCTGCACTGTGTTAGAGACCTGAGCCTCTAGCAAGCAGTGCAGAGGCAGCATCATCTTACATACCCCCATTCAGGCTTTCCTCCTTTGCCACTGAAATCTGAGGTAAGGGACATCCCTGCTTTAAACCAGAACTTGATACTGGATAAAACATGCTCCATTTGAGAACTGTGGCTCCCGTTGTGAAAAGCTCTTTCCATGGCACTGGCAGCGTGGGCAGTCAGGCACTCCTGGAAGGGCCTTGGGTTTTTTTTGTTATTGTTATTTTCATTTCAAGTATGTCTGTCATCAAGGAGACAATGAGAAGCACATGCATTGTGCTCTTTTATTTGTCTGTCATGAGAAACTTTCGCTTCATAACCCTCTGGTCTCAAGAAGGTAAAAGGGTTGTTGGCTCTTGCACTTGTTTCACGTTCCCTGTGCTTTAAAAAAAGGACCACAATGGGGATGGACTTTTAAGTCAGGACCCTATCGATGGGGCAAGGGGCAACCATTTTAAACTAAGTGAGGGTAGATTTAGACTGGATATAAGGAAGAAAGCTTTTATGATGAGTGAAACACTGAAACAGGTTGCCCAGAGAGATGGTAGGTACCCTATCCCTGGAAACATTCAGGGTCATGTTGGACAACTTGATGTAGTTGAAGATGTCCCTGCCCATGGCAGGAAGCTGGACTAAAGGCCTTTAACAACCCAAACCGTTCTGGCTCTGTGAATGATTTCAGAGTTGTGTATGACTCTGAGATACAAAAAGATCAGTTACAACTCAATGCCTCACTCCAGTTAAGTCTCCTGATATCCTACTAAGCTTTGCAAAAAGAATATTTGCAATATTTGCAAAAATTCCAACAAAAAATTAGGTGCTTGGAGTCTTTGTTCAATCAGGGACACCTAAGCTGTGGAAACCTTTCTGTGGGGTGCACGATGCAGTGTCATCCCCAGAGGGAAGTGTTACTGTGCCTGCCACCAAAGAGCGGAGCATGTCCACGTCACAGGGCTGTATGTACAGCACAGCTCCATGCCAGAACGTGGAGCTGCTTCATTTCTCCTGGGCACCTTCAGCTTCTCCTCTGGTGATGTTGGGAATGGATGTGGCACACCTGCAAGGGAGGACACACCACAACAGGTGCTTTTCTTCTTGGCTAATGTGGAATACAATGACAGTTCCAGTGGCATCTCGTGTGCAGTCTGGGTACCTTTATACTACCTGGGTACCACCAGAGATGGACTACCATGCCCAGTCCCCACTGTATGTGCTCCCCATATCTCTCCTGAAAGAGAATACAGCGCAGAGGGGTTAAAAATTGCTTTGAAAGTTAGTCTGTATTTTCTTGTGTGCCATCTGATAGCTCCTACTTCATAAACTGACTCCCCACTCTACAGTGTCAGTCCAGTGGGCCCTCTCTAGGTAGGCAGATGGCAGCATGACTGGTCATACTGGCCAGAAAGGCAGCAACTTCTTGTCTCATTTTCTGTGCTGCAGGGAGCAACAGAAGAGCCCTCTGCAATACCTCTGTTGTAGCTGTACTCTGGGTATGGAGGTTTAGGCATGGATTTTCCAAGGGACCAACGGGCTTTGAAATTCAGCAGCATCTAGTTGGTCAGGTGGGGAAATTCCAGCTTACCCAACTTTAAGGGGATAAAAGCCCTAGAAAAGGGACTGGACAACTGCTCCCCTTGGTTTTATGACTTTGAACAGGTGAAATTCTTTCCCACGCCATAAAGGACAGGCCACATTACATGGCTCACCTGAAATCTATTGGAATTTTAAATTAATTTTCTTAAGCTGCTCTTAAGTTGTCTCCAGTGTGCTCCTAACTACAAGTTACACCAAGTAGCTGAGGGATACTGGTTATGCACTTTAAGCCTCCCCACTGCAGATTCTGGCAGCTATCAAGGAGATAGCCAGTACCAACATTTCCTCTGAAATGCTGAGCAACAGTCTGAAAGGCAGCAGATGAAGGTTCCCAAGTCTCTTTCTTTCTCTTTGTAAAGTCTTGGGAGCCAAAATGAACACTGTGGATGTCCAAGGAATTTGGGCAAATAAAAAAAGTACAAAAAGTGCCTGTGAAAATCAGTTTCCTAATGGATGATCCCCTTAGCCATCATTTGAATGTGTAAGGAAAACATGGCTAAGAGGGAGATGACACACCATCCAGAACATCTGCTGACATGTCACAGCAAAGAATAAGCAAATCTTTAAGCAAGTTCAGTTGCTATAGAAACTATTTCTCTAACACCCGTCATTATTTATTTGTATCACTGAGGAAGTAACATTACTGACTTGCTTCATAAAAGCAGTGATCTCAGCCAGCATTAATGTATGTGTGACCAGCTCTCCAAAGAGGCCAGAAGAGTAGGTGGGTGGGTTTCCCTGACTACAGAGTCAAATTTGCAATAGTATTGACCTGAATTTTCTCTTTTAAGCATGGAATTCTTTCTTCACGTCCCTGGTCTGCAGCATGAGGCAGAGCATGGTTACTTCTGGTTTTGTTGGTGATCATTTGTTTATTAAGCAGAGCACAAGGAAGGTATGGAGGCCCAGAAACACTTCATTGCTATTCCTGACCCTCAGTATGACAGGACAGTACTGGAATGCAAACGCTTTTTCCTCAGCTATTTTTTTGCAGATTGCTTTGTTTTCCCCTGCAGTATGTCCACTGAGCTTTTTAAAGTCCAAGCCACATTTTTGAGCCTATGTGAGCCTTTGCATAATTGGAGAAACATGGATTTGACAGATGGACCACTCAATGGATAAGGAACTGGCTGGATGGTCACACTCAGAGTTGTTGTCAACAGCACAACGTCCAAGTAGAGATGAGTGCTGTTCCTCAGGGGTTTGGTACTGGGACTGGCAGTGTTCAACACCTTTGTCAGAGACATGGGCAGTGGGATAGAGGGCACCCTCAGTAAGTTTGCTGATGACACTGTGCTGGAGGGAAGGGATGCCATCAGGAGGGAACCTGACAGACTGGAGAGGTGGGACCATGCAAACTGCATGATGTGTAACAAGGGCAAGTGNGTCAACAGCACAACGTCCAAGTAGAGATGAGTGCTGTTCCTCAGGGGTTTGGTACTGGGACTGGCAGTGTTCAACACCTTTGTCAGAGACATGGGCAGTGGGATAGAGGGCACCCTCAGTAAGTTTGCTGATGACACTGTGCTGGAGGGAAGGGATGCCATCAGGAGGGAACCTGACAGACTGGAGAGGTGGGACCATGCAAACTGCATGATGTGTAACAAGGGCAAGTGCAAGGTCCTGCACATGGGTCAGGGCAATCCCAAGCACAGCTACAGGCTGGGCAGAGAATGGATTGAGAGCAGCCCTGAGGAGAAGGACTTGGGGGTGTTAACTGATTAAAAGCTCAACATGACCCAGAAAGCCAAACATGCCCTGGGCTGCATCAAAAGCAGCCTGACCATCAGGTCAAGGGAGGGGATTCTGCCCCTCCACCCTGCTTTGGTGAGACCCCACCTGCAGTGCTGTGTCCAGATCTGGGGTCTCAAGGACAAAAAAGACATGTATGTATTGGAGTGAGTCTGGAGGAGGCCATAGGGATGATCAGGGGGATGGAGCCCCTCTGCTAAGAAAAGAAGCTGCAAGAGTTGAGCTTGTTCAGCCTGGAGAAGAGAAGTCTCTGGGGAGACCTTAGAGCAGCTTCCAGTACCTGAAGGACAGGACAGCTGGAGACTGGCTATTGTATGCTATCCATACAAGGACATGTATGGATAAGACACAAACTAATGCCTCTAAGATGAAGCAAATTAGGTATGAGGAAGAAATTCTTCCCTGTGAGGGTGGTGAGGCCCTGGCACAAGGTGCCCAGAGAAGCTGCCCCTGGATCCCTGGCAGGGTTCAAGGCCAGGTTGGATGGGGCTTTGGGCACCCTGGGCTAGTGGAGGGTGTCCCTGCCCATGACAGGGGGTTGGAACTAGATGGACTTTGAGGTTCCTTCCAACCCAAACCAGTCAGTCATTCTGTGGTGTGAGAACTGAAACCTTTATTAACGAAGATCAGAAATTGGTCCTGGCAAGACCCAAAGGCCAGATGATTTAAATGAAATAATCAAATATCTCAAACTCGTAAGTATAGGTGGGAATCTCAGGATGATGATTCTAGTTCTCAAGGAGTACCCACCTTACTGGGGTTTTGAGAGGAATTGAAGAACTTGTGCTGTTCAAAAAAAATCATTGGAATTAAACACAAATTAGGCAGCTGACTTACTGAGCCTTCTTAGAATGTCACCAGTTGATGCTTATGGCTCTTTCCTAATGGTACTTTGATGGCTGTGTGCAATGCTCACAACCTGATCCACCTAAGGATAAACTCATCAAGGAGCACCAGCCAAACCACTTCTGGGGCTGTTTGCAGTAACATCCTTGTGAGTATCAACATGATGAGTCAGTTCTACTGCCCTTCCTCCACAGCACTGTAACTCAAGATTTGCATAACCTGTTTCATCCCAAAGGAATTCAGAGCACTCTACAAAGTATTTGGGTAGCATCCAAAAGTAAAATGGAGCCAACTTGGGACTGGAGCACAGAAATACTTCAATATGCAACAATCCTGAAAAAAAATCCACATTAGGAAGCAAAGTGCAGAATACTGCAAAGGGAAAGTGTGGTCAGAGAGCAGCTACTTGGCACTGGAAGTCAGCCAACAAAACAAAACGCAGGATGGGATTTCTTCCACTACCTTTACAGACTAAAATTTGTCTGTCTAATGCCCAGCTGGACAACCCTGCTTGTCTTCTCAGGTGATGGACAGGAAGAAGCATGTCTAATAGAGTTTTTTTTTTTAAATTAGTTTAAGTGGAAAATGGAAGTAGGTAACCTCTCTGGACATGCCTCTTTCTCTGTGAATACAGTCTAAGATGACTGACTTAAACTGAACACATGTAACTTTAGACACGTAAATGAGAAGAGATAATTTAATGCTAACTAATTACCAGAACTTGTTAGAAAGAACTTAAATATATGTCATGCACCCTAGATCACTGGCTTATCACCCTTTCAACTGCAATGCTCTCCTGTCCTTCAAAGCCTGAAGTTTACTGATCTTCTCTAGAGAAAAAGCCCTGCACCATCCCTTGTGTATGGCAGCCAAGCAGTCCCCTTTCAGGGTACATGGGAATACTTCAGAATGGAGTGAGATATACTGGCCAGTCTTCCCCCACCATAACATTTTTTAAAATGAACATTGGAATTTCACAAAACTGATTTTGTACAATGACTGTGTTTCACTGGAAATGCTGTGTTTTCCACTAAGACACCAAAATTCCACCATTTCCTATTGGAGGAACCATTTTAGCAAGTTACACTTTTGTTTGGCTAAGAGATTTTGCTGTGTTTATCTTGTCAGGTCTGATAGGAATGCAGTCCCCGTTCGCACACACCGCAGCGCTTCTGCCCTGCTTGCTGTCTGTAGGTGTGGGATGCCTGTTTTCAGAAAAAGGGATTGTAAAGTGAGTGTTTGAACCAGGATTTCTGAAGAACCCCTCTGCCACATTCAAATATCCTTAAATTTGTGTCTAGAATTGAGGGTGGCCTTGCAGAGAGATCCTGCAAACCGCTGTGGTAGGGAGAGGCTCCCGAGGCCAGTCTGCTTGTCTTGTTGCCAAGAATCTCTTATTCTTAGAGATTCTTCTGTCTGACTCATCACCTAACTCAGTTCAGAGACTCAAGGACAGTTTGGAGCCAAGAGCAGCAGGTCACATCAGGACTGAATGCTTTCCAGTCCAGGAAAGGCATGGCCAGCTAAGGTTGTGTCCCTCCAGTAATCTCATGCTGTCCGTGACTCATCTTCTCAAGAGCATTCTGTCATCTTGTTGGCATCTGGGTCACTAGTAGCCAAACACCCAGTATCTAATTGCCCTTATCTACAAGGAAAGCTCAAGTACAGACTGTCAGAATTTCAGACCAACAAGGTACATTGAAACAGAGCAAGTGCCAGTCTCCAGTTTGGTTTCTTCCATTCCCCAGTTCTTTCCCTTCTTTTCAAATAAGGAAGGTTTTGGGTTTTGATCTTCTCATTTTGGATCCAAAGCTGTGCCCATTCCTCTTGGGCACACTGAAGTGTGCATCTCTGGGGATCCCTGCAGCCCTATGGAGCTTTCGCCTCAGCTTGAGCAACTCGTACTCTTGCAGGCTGTGGAAAAGGATGCTGACAGAGGTGGTTTTGAAAGAATTCAGATGTGCTGGATAGAAATAGAGAGAGACTACGGCAACAAAGTCTTTTATGGTCGCTAAATATTATTCAGGTCAATGTCTTGACAACCACCCCTCAACCAGTATGACACATTCACACTTTTGAGCAAAAATGAGACCTTTTGTGGTTACAAGCCAAACTCTGCTATACTTGTCTGTTGATGGTGGGTTGATGCTGGATGCAACCTCTGACAGCTCTGCCTGGGTTTTTTCCCATAAAACACTGAATCTAATTTCTCTCTGAAAACAGTTCCTTGCTTCTGTCTTGGAACTGGTGACACTACAAGAGTCATTATTTAATAGCATCACCACATCTCCTGGTTTGCTGTTGGCTGCCAGACCATTATCTGGGGACCCTGTTCTCTACCAGCTCTGGAATTAATTTAGCCATTATATAGAACTGGAAACTAAAAGATGTGCTTTGTCAGTTCCTCCTCCTCCTCAAAATCACTAATCTTTCATGGTAAAGATTATATTGCTGTCTCATTAATTTGCATATTTTGGGGTTTTGTGCCATAAATAACGATGACCCAAATACTGGCTGGCAGTACCTTGCAAAAACCTTCCTATAAAAGTAGCATCACTGGGAGATGCTTTATAGAATGGTCCCATGCACTCATTTTAGTCTGATCCTCGCCTAGAAAACTTTGCATGAACAGGGTTTTAAATAAAATAATGTACTAAAGATTATTAAAAAAGTATTAAGACTTCACACTAATGAAGAACAACTCTGGGAGCTAAACACACAATATTATGAGTCTGTTGTAAAAATTACCACCCAAAAATTTTCATTAAGGAATGATGCCATTTCCCAGCAAACAAACAAGCATAGGGTTCATGCTTTGTTTATCACCGAAGTGTTGTTCCAATACTGTTACTATCAAACAAGACCTGCACTAAATCTCTGGGCTGTGCCAACAGGAGAGATGCTGTTGTTAGTCAAGCCTGTATCTCAGGAGAGGATGATGCACATCTCTCTTGGATGAGCGTGAAATGTGGAACAAAATAGTGTGAATCCCAGAAGAGGGAGGCAGATGTTTTCCTGATGACATTGCTTTTAGCTTCCTTGTTTAAGAGACTTCTGAATTGCCTGTGCAATCTCATTATGCAACTTGGTTCTTTCATCCTCATTTGTATGTATCTCTTCGAGTTCATCCAGCCTCATTATGAGCCATGAGGTCAGAGAGGAAAAAATTCATGAGGCAGCAGTTACAAATTGAGAACCATCTGAAAACTGCACAAATCAGAACTTCAAGGGTGGCCTGAGGACCTGTGCAGGGCCTTTGCTGACCAGTATCAAAAGGGCATTTTTGTTCACTGTGAGCAGGGGGTATAAATCATTCCTACATGTATGGAAACAAATTGCTGTAAGAAGGTCCAGTTCCTTTATGGAAAGAATCCCAGGCAGGAGGTTTCAATGTCCTTATCCATATTTAGCATTTTATAGGATTGCTTTCAGTCATTCTTGATGTGAGGAGGTTGCTTTGATGCACTGCAACTCCTACTCATAGTCTTAGATAAAACCAGACAGAGAAAAGCCAAATTGTCCTTGCCCTGTCCTGGAGACTTCTTACTGCTGCTTGGTATGCCAGCAACCAAATTTCTGATTTCCAAGAAAACCAAAATTTTCAGTAAAGGAGCCCATCATTAGAAAGAAAACATGCTTGGCAACTGATCAGCATTCAGGACTGGAAAACCAAAGTCTGCTCTAGCAAGTTAAACAACACCAGCACCTGAGTCTGGCCAGCATCCCGAGGCCGTTCTTGCTGCTAAATTGTTCACACACTCCTTGGCAGGCTTTTGGTCAGACCAGCAGGACTCTGCCACACAATTCCTGGCCACAGTTTCGGGGTCACTTTGGTCAGACACCACCTCAAAAGATCATTTGCTTGTGGCTTTACAGCAGTAAGAGAGCCAAGCAGTACGGATGAGGCTATGCAGTAGGGACTGAGCATCAACCACAATGCTGTGTGGCCTTGTGACCTGAAAAAGTGGCTTAGAAGCACTTCTGTCATTGAGGGAGACCTAATTGTTCTCTACAGCTACCTGAAAGGAGGTTCTGGAGAGGCGGCGCTGACCTTTTCTCCCTAGTGACAAGTGACAGGACAAGAGATGATCTCTGCCAGTTCTATACCAGTTTAAAAGGGAGGAAAGAAGTTCCCAGTGGCAGTTTGCTTTGAAAGACTGATGATTAAAGATTCTTGTTTCTGTAGAGGCTCGGCTGAAGCTCTGCAGAGGCCACAGAACATGCCCCAGCACAATGAATTTCCCATCACATTTGGTTTCAACCTTAATTTCCCCACACAGGCAAGCTCCAGGAATTCTTTGGGTTACTCCAGCTATGATCCTTGGACACTTTAGGTGAATATTTATTCCAGCCTACAAAAAGTGCACCAGTTCAAGAATAAGAGTGACTTGCCCTTTGCCATGGTAACTGAGGAGAGGGAAAACCAAAGCACTGCATTTTCCCATACAACATGTATTACTCATTGTAAGAAAACAGCAATTTGTCAGCCTGCTCCACTCAGTCATGGCCCAGGCTCAACGGGCCCTATTTTGCCTGTAACTGTCTCCCGAGAGGAGTCAAATACATGGTTTAGAGGCCTTATTAAAGAGCTCAGTTATTTCACATGTTTTAGGTGTTTTAGTAATGAAGGGAGGTTTAGGCAGCAGGAAAACACAGACATTTATCCATGTGGTTCAGGAAAGGCTTTTCTTTCCAAAATTGCCCAGAAGTCATGCTTTATTTCACAGTACTGTGAGTGCTGACTCTGAAGCCTCTGACATGCTCCTCGTTTTGTTATGAGGTGGCTATTACAAGACCAGGAGCCCTTCCTGCTGACTGGAGAGGTCCCCAGCTATAGAAATATGACATCTGTTTGGTATTATGATTCCATTAGAAGAGTAAATCTTCACTCCCCTGGCTTTCTTGTGGGCTCTGACACATTCCACCTCAGTGACAGATGTCCCTCGAGCCGGCAGTGATTTGACAGGGTGGGAGGTACTCCTGCAGAGGAACTGACAAACGGTTTCCGTGAGAAGCTGAAGTACCCTCAGGAAGAGGACAGAATTTCTGCACAGACATCAAGTTGAAAAGGAACCTCCCAGATTGCAAGAGATTTGTGGCAATCAAAAAGGTTCCTCCTCAAATAACAGGATTCACATGTGATGCTATAGACTCGCATAAGAAACCGCAGCAGAGCAGAGATCACAGCAGACCCTACTCACAGGTTTCCTCATGTGTGGAAGGAGGCTACAATAAAGCAGCGTGTTCTTGACCTTCTGAATGATCTCTGCTTCCTTTTGTAACAGGAATGAGTGTTCCTGTTGGGTTCCATCCTGCCATTCCAGTGGAAACTTGAGCCCAAGCGAATCTTTAAGTCTGCCAAATGCAGGTTGATGGCAGGATTATTGACCAGCCCAGAGCTCACAGGGCATCACACTTCAACAATACTTTAAAGTATGCTGGTGGTCAGGATGATAAAGGTTCCTTTCCCTTTGGGAGTTGGACCCGATGATCTCTCGAGGTCCATTCCAACCCCTATGATTCTGTGATTCCCTCAAGGATCTCCAAATACTTTACAGATGTGAATGGAGAAATGCAAAGTGGAATTTCTCAGCCCTACTTTACAAAGAACTTTCTGGGGGCTTGCTGTGCTCAAGCAATTCATCCTGTGTAAGAGAAACAGAAAAGCTGGGACAGGGGCTCCAGGAACTTGATTCTCACTACTTGGATGAAAGCATTAGACATGACTTCACCTCCTCACAAGATAAGAGGTCATTGTTTCATAGCTGACCATCTTCTCCCTTCAATGTGGAGATTAGCTCACATAAACTAACCACTGGAAATAACAGCCAACCCTTCCTTTCCAGCAGCAAGCACAGAAAAAGCACATTGTCCTTCTGTCTCTGTCACCGGCATCGCAGAGGGGTGGGTGCGATGAGCTTTGCATTTATCACCACACGCGTAAATCTCAGCGTCAGATTTATGATGGCTGAGACATCATCTGGGTTGTCATTCTGTTGTTCAACAACACCAACACTGTAATACCCTGTGGTCCCCTGCCAGAAGGAAGCGGGACAACTTCCTTGAGGGATTAATTGGTAACCACAATCAAAACAAATAAACAAAAAATGACAAATCAGCTCTGAGAACTCTTAAATCTTTTCAACTTGTAGAGCCTCTGGTGACTTACTAGTTGTGTTTTACCAGCTTTCTAGCCTCCGAGAACTTCTTCCCCCTGGATAACCCACCACCTTCTATACATAACACCACACTCGATCAACTGACATTTCAGTCAAGCTTTCTTATCAAACATAAAGAAGGACAAACCAGAGCACAATTCTCTTCTCTGCAGTCATCTGTAGGCATTTTTAATCCAACAGGCAGGGCAGTGCTATTGTGGTCACGTGCAGAGATACAGGACCTGTAGTGCTGGCTGATAGCAAGTGTCTGAAGCAGGCAACTGCAGCTGGGAGGGTTGATGTACTGGCTGTCACACAGGACACACCTACAACACACCACTGAACAGCAGAGGAGAGTCCCCTGTCCTAACAGTAGCACTGCATGTGCACAGAGTGCAGCTTGACACTGCACAGGGCCTTCACATCAACAGATGCTGACATTACCCATGATGCAGTCATCCCTCTCAAAACCTGGTTGGTCAGCTGTGACTGAGTGGTTCTCAGCCCCTATTTCATACATCCCCCCACCCACAGCCAGCTGGGCAGTCAGACTGTATGTGAAGATACACTTCTCAGGGGACGGGGAGGTGTCATTAGACACTGGTCATGATGCCTCCTACCTCAAGGGAGACAGGATGAACTCAGAGCTGATGACACAGGTACCACCTACTCCCTTCCATTTAGGCAGGAACACACACACACACACAGAGCTGGCTGGAGACAGAGAAAGAGGGAAGATCAAACCTAGCTCCTTCAGCTGTGAAGAAAGGACCCTACAACATACAGATGGGCAGTAGCCTATTAATGAGGCACAGACTGCAGCTCTCCTCCATTCCTTACCAATATCATCTGCCGCTTTAGGAAGGGCAGAAAAAGCTGCTCAGGAGCTTGGGGCTTTCCAAATATTATTTCCTTAACAGTTCTCACTTATCGTTACCTCTCAGGATAGTCATGCAGATTTTAATACATTTTCTCTTTTTCAGAAAGCAGAACTCAATGCAGTGCAAGAGGTGCACATACAACCCCCTAGTCCATCGGAGACCCTCTGTTCCACCTAGAATGGAAATGTGCACTGGGTCTCTCCCAGCAGTAAAAGGCAATGCTTATAATCCTCATCTTCTCACTCTGCAGACTTCAAATGCCAGCAGGGAAGCTCCTACCCTTAACACAGTGCTAGACAGGCAGTCTGCAGCCGCACACAGACATCACTGTGTGCAGCAACATGCCATTTCCAGGTAGACAATTTCCTTCATGACAGTGCAAGCTAGAAACTTCCTTTATAAAAAGTAAACAACACAAAGTTTAGATTCTGCCTGTGCTGAATGAGGCTCATAAATGCATGATGGAGGCCAGATACAGCCCACGGGGCATGCGTTTGACACCTCTGGCCTATATGGGCAGGAAATGGTTATAAATAGTCAGTCCCATTGCAGTTCTCTGAAGACAAATATTTTTGACATAGAGTGCTCAAGCACAAAGAGTCATTTGTAGACCACCCAGGAGACTTGCATTTAAATGACCCCTCTTTCCTTGGATGATCCATTATACTAATGTTTATTTCAGGAGTTGCAACATTTGTTCTCAAATGGAAGCAGCCCAGAGGAGCCATGTATATAATCCCACTTACTTGTTGGTAACTGCCTGCATAAACTCATCAATCAGTTCGTCGTACTGTTTCCCACGAACCCTCTTGTGTTTCAGTCCAATATAGAGTGGGTCACTCAGGAGAGCCTAGGACACAAAGCAATTCTGTTGACATCTTCTCTTCCATGGATGGACGGGGGATTTATGTCCCAGCCTACCCAAAAGGTTTGTCTTTGTTGTCATATTAATTTTACTTACTATTCAGTGAAGTCCAGCTCACACAGCTCTTCCCCAGCAGAGAGTGTTTCCATAAGAACATATGGACTGTCTTTTTGTGTATAGTTGGAGGGATGTAATTCTTCTTGACTACCATAGGAATCGGAGCTCAGTATCCGCAGAGCAGCTCTACCAGGCTCCCTGACAAGGTGCCTCACTCCTAGTGAAAAAAACCTGACTTTCTGTGGGGAGTTTTTAGTGTGTGTTGAGTGATTTTGCACCAAGGTTACCAGGAAAGCTGGTGACAATAAACAGAGATGTGTGCAATGAAGATCACCTGAAGGAACTGGAAATGATGTTTTCAGTTTAGGCCTTTAGGTGACAGCCAAGAGTTGACCAGAACCAGTTGTCAGATGCCAAAATGTTCCCAAGCCCTGCACCTGCCTAGCACCCACCTTGGTTATCTGCAGGTGTCCAGGCAAGGTATGTTCATACAACAGATTAATTTATTCTTTGGCTCCTGTTAGGAATATAAACAAAGGCCATTCCTCCAAGCAACCCAGCAGGTGTTAAGCCAGGACCTCTATCCCACCTAAAAAAGACTGGGTCAGCATGGAAACAGCACATATTTTGGGGAAAATTACAGGACAAACAGTGGCAGGAGACCAGTGGGCCAACACCTGTACAAATCACCGCAGAGAAACTGTGCTTCCTTTCCTGTTTCAGGAACTGAATCATCCATGCAAGAAGGGGATGAGCCACCACAAACCTATTGTCCTGCAGCCATGTGGGCCCTAAATATTGGCGGGTGTGCTAAAATTAGATCTGTTTTTACAGCCACAGCTGCTTTCCCTTAGAAGGAAAGATGAAAGAGATTTTCCTCTCTCAGTTTGATACATCAACTCTCCAGGGCTGTGAAACAGAAAGCAGACCCATTTGCCTTACATCACTGATTGCTCCTATAGCACCATGTGCTCTGGGGCCGGTTCATGGAGTACAACATTCCCCCATAGGCAGGCTGGGGAATGCCAAATCCTGAAAAGGAACAGTTTGCTCCAAGAGTATAGGAGGTTTAAGGCATTGGAGAGGGTTGTAAGGCATTGGAATGGGATGCCCAGGGAAGTGGTGGAGTCTCCATCCCTGGAGATATTTAACAGATGGTTAGATATGGTGCTGAGGAACATGGTTTAGTGGTGGATGGCAGGTTAGGGTGATGGTTGGACTTGATCACCTAAAGGGTCCCTTCCAACCAAGACAATTCAATGATTCTATACAAAGAGGTATACAAAGAGTATACCCAGAAGGACAAGCTGGGAATTGTTGTTAAAAATAGATATGACTGCTATATTCACTCCATTCTACCTGAGATGCCTGTGCTAGCAACAGAGTTGCCCGAGGCTCAACATATATCGACAGGCAGAGATGAACGGGATGAATGCCTACAGGAGGTGTCTTAATTCTGCACTGATAAATGAGTTTACTTGTGGGGCAGAATGCTCCTAAAATGTGCTGTGTTTGGTTAAGCTGGGTATATGTACATGAGAAACCCATTAAATAAATTGTTTACATTGCTGGAAAACAACAGCCTCTATATCTTAAGCCCAGATGTATTTCTGCTGGAATCAGAGGTTCCTGGAAGATAACTCCCTGACACAGCTGGTGACAGAGACAACTAGGGAAGGTACCTGCTGGACCTGTTGTTTGCAAGCACTTGTGGATGATGTGATGGTTGGAGGCCACCTGGGTCATAGTGATCATGAAATGATAGGTTTCAGTTCTTGGAAAAGTAAGGAGCAGGGTCAGCAGAACTTGAACTTCTGGAGGGCACACTTTGGCCTGGTTAGAAGCCCAGATGAGAGTCCCTTGGGAAGCAGTCCTGAAGGGAGAAGGAGTTCAGGAAGGCTGGACATTGTTTATGAAGGACATCTTTAAAGGTGACGAGGCAGGATGTCCCCATATGCTGAAAGATGGGCTGGTAGGGAAGAAGACCAGATTGGCTAACAAAGAGCTTTGGCTGGAACTTGGGGGAAAATAAAGGAGAGTTTATGGCCTTTGGGAGAAGGGGCAGGCAACTCCAGAGGACTACAAGGGTGTTCTGAGGTTATGCAGGGAGAAAATTACAAGGGCCAAAGCCCAACTAGAACTACTTCTGTAAAAGACAGTAATAAATGTTTCTATGAATGCACTGGCAACAAAAGAAGAGCTGAGGAGAATCTCCATCCTTTATTGGATGAGGGGGGAAACACAGTGACAAAGGACAAGGAGAATGCTGAGGTACTTAATGCTTTCTTTGCCACAGCCCTTAGTAGTAAGACCAGTTGTTCTCAGGGTACCCAGCGCCCTGAGCTGGAAGACAAGGTTTCCAACCTAAACTGTTCTGTGGTTCTATGTAGAAATTGTCTCCACAGAGAAGTTCTTGGACCCATAAGGTACACTTGATCTTGGGCAGAACAAAAATGCCCAAGACTGACTCTGGGAGTCCCTTTTTCTAACACCATATGATCCCTGGAGATGGCTAAAAATCATTGGTAGCAGTTGGATTTTAGTGTACCCCCTGGATGCTGAGATAGAAACAGGTGGTATTGAGTGGCCAGAAGCTTGGAAGGGAAGCATTTATAGCCAGGTCCCTCTGGAGGGAAGCTTGAGCTGGGGGCTCAGAGCATGCCAGCACTCAGCAGACCAGTGTGGAGGAGAAGTGAGATGAAGGAGCCAAAGTCAAGTACAGTGGACTATGGACTGGAAACTTCAAGAAGTGAGAGACTGAGACTTAACTTTTGCTGTAGAATCACAGGCTCCAAACTCAGAGGTTTCAGAGGACCTGAGCACCCCTATATTCCACCAGCCCATAACAGGCCTCTGTGCTAAAGGGATAAAATAATCCTGGGGCAGAGAACAAAGAGATAATTGGGAATCTCATCCCAGATGTCATCTATGGTCGTTGATTTTGCTTTCTTTCCTTCTTTTCAAGTGCCCAGTGTGGGACACTTGGGGCTGGAGTGAAAGAGGTGCAGAAACCCCAGCTTGCAGCGAGCACAGGCATGTCTGGGGATGTCAGCACTCATCTGTCTTCAATACAGACTCAAAGCTCATACCCCAGGTTTGCTATTTCTCTCGAGAAACATGTTTGCTTTATTGGGGTTACAGGAGGCACAAGTACATGTTACAAAAACGGACAAGCCCAGGCCATCACAAATGACTCCAGCACACTGGATTTACAAAAGACATGCTCACAGATGTCCATTCTGGCATCACTAAAACATTGCTCTTCGGCCTTTCCGAGCCAGAGTCACAAGGCAAAAAAATCTGCAAACAGATGGCGTCCTCTCGTCTGGTTATTGTGTGCAGCCCAGCAAAACACTGAAATCAATCATTCCCAAACCACCCACCAGGGATTCTCCATGTTCTGGAATACAGTCACCTCTAGGCTGACACGTGTATCTGTCTGTTTCCCCACAACTGCCAGAGGAAGAATACATCTGGGACGCCCTGTACAAAATCTCTCAACTCACCTTGCCATGCTGAAAGGTGGAGCTGACCCTTCAGTTCCAACTGGCAACACTGGAGTCTTCCTGCCAGGGGACCATGAGGCTCTTTAGTGTTTATTTCAGTTCCCCACAAGAGCAATAGTTCCTTGAGCAGCAAGCAGGAATGAAACCTGCCCACATCCCTGCAGGGCTGGTCTAGCCATCATCTCATCTTGGATGTCTTTGGCTTTGGCTCGGATCAGCATTAATCTCAATTCCTTCTCCCCACAGACAGATTTATGAAAATAACCCCGTAAGTCTTACCTCATTATCTGTGCCAACATCCAGCAGAACAGGGAGACAGTGTTGTGGGTGAACTCCACCACAGGCTGTGTACAAAGCAAGCTTCCCCACTGGGATACCCATGCCGTAACTTCCTAGATCTCCTAAACCGAGAATCCTCTCTCCATCTGTCACCACGATAGCCTAGGAGGATGAAAAGAGACTGTGGTATGGTATTGTCAAGGATCTAGAAGCAAAACCAGCTTTGCTGTCCTCACACCGATGCCATTTTGCTGTTGTATTGTGCAGCAGACACTCGCTCCTCCGGCAGGACACCATGTTAACCAGCTGTTAGTGCTAAAAGGCTGTTCATCCCTGGGGGTAGAGACAGCGTGGCTGCTGGGTTGCTGCTCACAGGGTGGGAGAGGAGCAGCTCTGCTTGCCACTGCTTCAATTCACTTTGTAGAAGAGCCCAACCACCACGGCTCCTTGTGCATCCTCAGCTGTATAAGCAGAAGCTACACAAGAGAGACCTGGCCTTGATTTTTCCTTTTTCTTTCTTTTTTTTTTTTTAAATTTGCTGGGAAAAGTGCTCAGTACAAAAGCAGCTGTGCTTATGAACTGCATCTGTAGAATCACAGAACTGTAGGGGTTGGAAGGGACCTCCAGAGATCATTGAGTCCAACCCCCTGCCAAAGCAGGGTCCCTAGGACAGGTCGCACAGGTTGGCATCCAGATGGGTCTTGAATATCTCCAGAGAAGGAGACTCCACACCCCCCTGGGCAGCCTGTCCCAGGGCTCTGTCACCCTCACTGTGAAAAAGTTCTTCCCCATATTGGTGCGGAACTTCCTGTGCTCCAACTTGAGGCCATTGCCACTTGTCCTGTCCCCACAGACCACTGAGAAGAGGCTGGCCATTTCCCCCTGTGTCCCACACTTGAGATATTTATAACCATTGATCAGATCCTCTCTCAGTCTTCTCAAGGCTGAGCAGCCCCAGCTCGCTCAGCCTTTCCTCATAAGGGAGATGCTCCAGGCCTTTAATCATCTTCGTAGCCTCTGCTGGACTCTCTCCAGGAGACAGAAGTAACAAGGTCATGCCTTCACACTTTTGTAGACCAGCTGTGCAGTCACCAACAACAGGTAATCAAAACAAAGCTCGTTCTAACTGGGTCCCTTTGCCTCTGGTCCCCATGACCAGGTAGACAGAAGCCCTCAGCACAGGCAGCAGCACGGGCTGCGCACACATGTTTATTATCAGACTTGGTTTTACCCCCATGCTGGGAGTTATGCAATTGTCACTTAACTCTTCCTGCAACTGGCCTTTTACATTTCAGCAATACTGCAATGTGCCACCTCACTGACATTCCTCATCCATAATTTTCTGGTTTTGATCCTTACTGTACCGGTTTTTGGTGACTAGAAGGGAAATAAAAGCCTGCTTAATGGTGTCCAAATTAGAAGCCTAAAGCTGAGCTGTTCACACTGTATACCCCAGACCTTAGGAGGCAACCAACCAAGCAGATCTGATTAAATCTCCCCAATTTTAGGTTAGTTACTCTATTAGTCATGTTTTTTTCCCAGGGTCTGACACTCTTTGGGGCAGTCCTGAAATCCAGTAAGAACAGGAATATACTGGCCTCCAGTCCCACTGCGGGAGACAAGCTGTAAACACAATAACAAACTTCAACTTTCAACACTGTCCCAACGCTCCAGAGAGCAGAGAGCTCACATCAGATGGTTTATCAGACTGCTGGGGACTCACGTCACAGTCTAGATTGGATTTCAAAGGAGGAGACTGCAGAGAAGTTCTATATTTGCTGATCTGCAAAGTTAAGGCTAAACTTCGGGCATACACGTGTGCTTTGGTGAGAAACAAGGCAATGGGGGGTTAGAAGCTATCTCAGTAGATGTACTTCCTTGGGGAGGGGATATGATAGAGCTGCGTTGGTTTACTGCTGCGATGGAGAAGCGTTTCCCTGTGTAGGAATGGAATAAACCTCTTGCTGCACCTCCCTATTGCAGGAAGAATTGTACTCATCTGTTCCAGCGTCCTTTCCCTCCATGCTTCAGATGATTAAAGGGAGAAGCCATGGAAGGACTTAAACTTTTGCACTATAGCTTCAGAATGAACAACCAAATGCTCTCATTCAAAATAAACTCTATACACACCCCAAGCCTATTTTCCCCCTCAACATAACCCACAGTTTGTAATGGCAGAACAGAATTTCATTACTTTACATTGTTCAGGAATAAGCCTGAGGAGAAACTACATATACAGAGGCCACTTGCATCTATTCTGCTTTTGACATCTATATTGCCCTCCTGCAAAAAACCAACAACCCTCTGGTAATAACCCTAATACATCCCAGGATTGTAGTGTCCATAGCAACAGTGAGCACCAATATATAATAGAGGTGATTTTGAAACGGTCCTGCTATTGTATAACATTTGTTCTTGTGCTGTTGCCAGTGCCTTGTCAGTAGGAGTCACAATTCCTAAAAGTGAAACTTCAAGGAAGGCTTGGATCACCCTACAAGGAATACACAGCTATCCTCAGGCTAAAGGTCGAACAAGCCCTGCCCCAGGAAATTCAGAGTCATGGCAATGATACACTTATCCACCTCCATCTTCAAACAGTTTGCTGTTTGTTCTCCCTTCTGAGTCAATGTGGAGTGCTAGTGATGGGAAAGTCTCTTTTCTGGTGGGCTCCATCTGTTTCTGGGTGTGTGCTCACTTCTTTGCCGCACCCAGAGGATGCAATTGGGACTGGAAGGCAGGAATGGGAACAGGGAAACCAGCAAGCAAATGCACTGCTACAGGTTTATCCTGAAGCTGGTGAAAGTTAAATGAAAGGGAGTGAAAATAAATTTTCTTTTTAAAAAAATACTTAATTTCTAATGAAACAGAGTATTTTATTTCTCTGCAGCACAGATCCCCTTTCATCCAAATAACCAAGTGTTCTCTGACGAGCCTAAAAACTTGATATTACTTATACACCCATCAGACATATAAAATTTCTTTAGTCTTAGATGTGCTTCACTCTACTGGTATCAGAGATCACAGATCATAAAACTGCAGGGGTTGGAAAAGACCTCCAGAGATCATTGACTCCAACCCCCCAGCCAAAGCAGGTTCCCTAGGACAGGTCGCACAGGTTGGCATCCAGATGGGTCTTGAATATCTCCAGAGAAGGAGACTCCACACCCCCCTGGGCAGCCTGTCCCAGGGCTCTATCACCCTCACTGTGAAAAAATATTTATAACCATTGATCAGATCCCCTCTCAGTCTTCTCAAGGCTGAACAGCCCCAGTTCACTCAGCCTTTCCTCATAGGGGAGATGCTCCACGCCTTTAATCATCTTCGTAGTCTTCTTTTCTCAAGGCTGAGAGCTATATGTAACACTAAAAATACAGAACAGAACATACATCAGAGGAGACTAACCGCTGTGTGCATCACAGGGGGGCAACTGGATTCACCTTTGCTAGTGGTTCTTTGGACACAAAGGAACAGCAAGGCAAAAAGTTTCCATGAGTCCTTGATATATGAGCACATTAATGTTGTTAATCACTCGTGTTTGTGTGATCAAAATTCAGCAAACAGCCCACTATTCTCTGGCTGAGCAGGACAGACCCTGCCACTGGTTTACAAAAGGAACCTGTTTTCTCCTTCCAGCTGTGCTACAAATTTTCTTGATGACTCTAGTCAAGTCTTTGGCTAAAAGGTAGGCGTGCAGCTTAAGCCATTCATCTAACTGGTGTCTAACCTTCTCTGGTAATTGATGGGGACAGCCAGAAACCTCCAGAGTGCATCTCCTCCCTCCAGCAGCTGTTTTGGGAAGAGATGAAAGGAGTAGTTCTCTTTGAAGATGCTCATCTCCCTCTTCATTGCTCACGGCAGAAGTACTTACAAGCTGAGATGAGGCACCGTGTCTTCAGGCTGCTGATGTCAGCAGAGATGACTCTGGGCTATGGGCTGTATGTAGCTATCCCAGTTCTGCAACGCCTAAGGAGGAGGCACCTGGCCCAGCAGAGTGATGCAGAGCAGTGCGCTCATCTCCAAGAGGCAAGTGCCACTGCTGGCACTCCTGCTTCTCTGTACTGATGGTGTGAGGTCAGTCTTTACAGGATGAATTGGTACTCTGCCTCGGGGTGTTCAAAATAAGTGTAGATGTGGCACTCCAGGACATGGTTTAGTTGACATAGCAGTGTTGGACAGACAGTTGGACTTGATCTTCGAGGTCTTTTCCAACCTTAAAGATTCTATGATTCTATGGCTTTAAACAGCCCCTTATAGAAGGGACCTGACAGGGACAAGATGCTGTGTGCACTTCTAGGTGAGCATCCTATGGAAGGAGGGAGGGGGGGGTGATGGGTGGCCAGGTCAGTAGCTAGCATGGCAGCACAGTTGTCTTAGAGCAGGAGATACAGTTTCTGGATTGTCCTCGCTTTGCCAGGATGACACCCTACCACAACACTACCCTGTATGACTGACTGCATTCCCCCTGCTCTAGTCAGGCCCACATGCAGAAAAGAGTACAAGATTAAAGGAACCAGAGAGAAAATTAGCAAGGGGAGACACTGAGGAGGGCTATCAGCATTTCTTCACGTCAGGATTCCTTAGCTACCCTGGAAGAGACACAAAACCCCCACAATCCCACACCAGTATGCTCAGAAATGGCTTCATTCACTTGTCCTGCTTCCAGCACTCTTACTCTTTCAGAAGAGCCCAGCTTCAACGCGAGGAGTGGAGGTGGAGCACATCAGAGCTTGGCTGAGCACCCTCTAGCCCTTCCAGGCAGAGCATCCAGGCCTACAACACAGATTTCCCATCTCCACAGTAAATGCTGTTGCCGTGAGGCTCTAAGGAGCCACAAAGCAGAAGGTGGGGCAGCATCTCCAGGTGTGTCTTCAGTGTCTTTAATGGGACATACTGGTGTTGGTGTTCTGCCTTTCCAAAACAGTGGGCCCCTCCAGGGACTTAGGTGCAGCCCAGGTGCCTCCCTACTTATCTCGCAATCTCAGGTGTTCCAGTGCCTACCAGTTCAGGCACGGAGAAGTCTGTGTACATACTCACAGGGCAGCCTGAGGTCCAAAACAGTGACACTGATGAAATTAGCTGCCTTTGTAGTCTGGCAAACTGGGGAAGCAGTCTGAATTTCTTCCATGGACCACACCACTGCCCTACCTGTGGCCAGGTTTGGGTGCTGGAGGGAGCTGTTTCATCACCAGTCTCTAATCTTTCTGTGCCAGTTTCCCCACCTGCAAAAACGTATCTGCTAGCCATAATGAGTTCTGCTCACAGTCCTGAGTCAGAAACAAATGGAAATACTGAGATCTTTGGACCCAGCAAGGACAAAATAGCCAGCTTGCATCTGTTCTCCATGGTTCCACAGAAAAGGCTATAGGAATATGATTACTTTTTTTTTTCTGGAAACATGTTAAATTATTTTTTTCTATTAGAAATGGAAAATGCTTGCAAGAATTTCTCAGCTGCCAGCTGAGAAATTTCCCAGCTCTTTGTTCCTGGAAGAAACAGCTGACTGATGGGGACTGAAGCTCTGTCAAGAGCCAAGGAAATTACCAGGCCCGTGCACTTTCAGACTCAGGGAAGCAGGTGACTGACAACACCGGTTTTAAATGTTGACTTTATTTCATGCCAGGGACTTGCCCAGCCCCAAGCTCTTGTGAAAAACACTAGATCACTTTTTGGGTGGGGTGTCAGTAACATTTTCAGCTGCTGGATATCAAACATCGTTTGCTGAGTTGCCAGTGTTCTGGATGACTCATTGGATTTGGGAAGAATTCCTACCAGGACGTCAGTTACAAAGATATCTTAAAGAGCTTTTGGTACATCTAACAAGTTGTTACTTAGCCATGGAATTCTTCAACATGCTTTTTCACTAGGACCCCTATTCCTATTCTTACCAATTTATTATCATGCACATGCTTCTTATTGGCCAAGGTCCTGCTGTGTTTGTTTGATAAAGATGTTCTTGACCACATGGCCTGCTGAGAAGGACCTGGGTGTCATGGTGGATGAGAAGCTTAACATGAGGCAGCAGTGTGCTCTGGCAGCTCGCAAGGCCAATGGGATCCTGGGCTCCATCAGAAGAGGGGTGGCCAGCAGGGACAGGGAGGTGATTGTCCCTTTCTACTCTGCCCTCGTGAGGTCCCATCTGGAGTACTGTGTCCAGATCTGGGGCCCCCAACACAAGCAAGATGTGGAACTATTAGATAGGGTCCAGAGGAGGCCACAAAGATGATTAGAGGGCTGGAGCACCTCCCCTAGGAGGAGAGGCTGAGGGAGCTGGGCTTGTTCAGCCCGGAGAAGAGAAGGCTGCAAGAGGTCATCATTGCAGCCTTCCAGTCCCTGAAGGGAGCTTATAAACAGGAGGGGAATCAACTTTTTAAAAGGGTAGATAATGGCAGGACAAGGGGAATGGATTGAAGCTAAAGGAAGGAAGGTTTAGATTAGATATTAGGGGGAAGTTCTTTACAGAGAGCATGGTGAGGTGCTGGAACAGGCTGCCCAGAGAGGTGGATGCCCCATCCCTGGGGGTGTTCAAGGCCAGGTTGGATGGGGCCCTGGGCAACCTTGTGTAGATCCAGGTGTGGAGGTTGGTGGCCCTGCCTGTGGCAGCGGTGTTGGAACTCTATGATCCCTTGGGGTCCCTTTCAACCCAGACCTTTCTATGATTCTATGATTCTACACATACGACAGAGTCTCTGAAGTTCAACAACTAGCCTGGAAACTCTCTGAGGAAGGGAATATTTCTTAGTTTGCCCTTTTAAATAGGCAGTTCCATTCAATATCCCATTTTCCACCCAATCCCTGTCATTGCCCAGTCCTACGTACCTTGATATTTTCTTCAGGCCAAGAGTTCAGCATTGTTGCGATATGGCCTTTGTCATGGATGGTGATAAACAACCCCCTAAGAAAGGGAAAAAAAAGAAAAAGAAACCCTGTCATAAAATTAATAACTCCAAGTTAAACCATGTGAAAATGTGGGAAAATATGCTACAGAGCACACAACCAGGCTATTCACTGCCATGGAAATGAGACCTCAAGGGACTAATAACAAGTTTAGTTCCCATTTCAAAACCTGAAGGCTCAGGATCATTAATGGCAACTTCACTCAGTGGCCACTGGTGTTGCACATCTCACCCCTTTGCTTCAGGGAGCAAACTGTGCTGTAGAGCAGAAGAGCTTTCTAGTTAAAATAATTGTGATAAATGCAGGGGAGGCTGATGATTTTACCTTAAACCACATTACACATTCCTTCCTGGGGTGCTTATTGCTGGCAGTTCAAACAGTGAACTTCTCATCCAGCTACTGATGTCTGTGGTGTGGATGGCTCTTGCAGAGCTAGACATTTCAGGTCCCCTCTCCAGTCAACAGAGCTCCAATTGGATCCAATTGGATCAATATTTGC
The DNA here is from genome assembly GCA_013400835.1 of Zapornia atra. Lineage (NCBI taxonomy): Eukaryota > Metazoa > Chordata > Aves > Gruiformes > Rallidae > Zapornia > Zapornia atra. Next base: position 502 of record VZTU01000042.1, on the reverse strand, counting down.
CATGTCATTTGCTTTGACTGAGACAAACCTGCTGCTGCAACACCATGTTTTTCCTGAATATCTGGCCCTGGTTTTTGACACCTGCGTTCACCAAACGACCCCCACCAAAAATCATGAGAAGTGAAATGGAAACTGAAATGTTTGGATGAAAACTCAGTATGAAGCATCTGCACAAGACAACAGCATACCTGATTGTGCTAAAGCTGAGCACTTCTCAACACAAAGATCTTCATTGTTTAAACAAAAGTGCCTTCTTTTCAATAAAATTAGGAACTGGGAGACAGCATTCTTAAAACATGTCTTAGACTTGTGGCTTCTTTCTCTTCTCATTGCTGTTATTACTGAAAATAGCATCCTTAGCAGGGATTCTTGAATACCCAGAACAGCATTACTCACATTGGCTAATCTCTGCTCAGATATTTTGGGACTTTTTTTGGAAGCTCTTTTTAGGCAGTGTTAACCTCAAAGAAGCGACCTCCTCTGTGTGACGGAAAGACACTGG
>VZTU01000041.1:20581-82411 GCA_013400835.1 Zapornia atra | reverse complement strand
GCCTAATTCATCCAGTTTGATTGACAATGCCAAAAGACTGAGCTATCCTTCATGAGCGTTATAAAGATTTTTAAAGAAGGGAAGTAGGAGAGAAGAAGGAAGCACTCTGAATACATCAAAAGCTTCTGTGCTTCTCCTAGCTCCAAGGTTCTGAGATCATATGAGAGGCTTTTGAGTGTGTGTAGATATTATGCTCTGCAAGTCACAAAGTTTGAGCTTCTTTTTAGTTAATGCCACTTTAGTAGTGTATCTGATGTGGTTAATGTTGTCGTCCGGTCCCGTGTATTAACAGAAGAAAATCAGACGTGTGGTTTTACAGAGCACGCTGTCACTATGTCAGTATGCTAAATCATTCAAAATATTGGAGAATTCACAAAGTACTGCAAGTACTATTTGTATGGTGCATGGAGCTTATATTATGCAAATGAAGCTTCAGTTTTCAAATACGCTAATCACTGAGTTTAACCAGATGTGCTGAGAGTTAAACAAAAAAAGTTAACTACTCTTATTCTCTGAGGAACACTGCGAGATGCTCTTCAAAAGTAAATTGTAGATGGAAGAGAAAGAAGCTGGTGCTCACATATGCAGGAGCTGCATGGAGGTATTTTTCTTCTTTGTTGTGGAAGATGCCAAGAGTGTCACTGATGCTGGTTCAGCTATGTAGCTGTTCGAATGAGATGGGAAGAAGGATCAAGTCAGTTTGTAACATTTACATCGTGAAAAGCGTGCTGTTCATTTACTCGTGCACTTAAGTCTCTTAGCTTCTTTGGAGCACTTTAGAAAGCCATGAGGTTAAACAATTCAATTTCAAGACCAGATTTCAAAAAGAAACAAATATCTCACACTATTTATTGTGCCTTTATTTTATGAGAATAGTCTGATTTGTCAGCAGTGATGGGAAATGTAGGTGAGTTCCAGCATCGAGGATGTAAATTATATTGTGCATTATTTAGCTATTTTTTGTATTTTCTTTTTCCTTTCAGGTTCCTTTACTTCAGATCTCACATATCACAGAAATTATGTCACCAACACCATGATGTGATCTTTGCCTTTAAATCTGTGTGAACAAGGATCATTCAGATGTAATAGAATAGAATGTATAAGTGAATTCAAGACTTTTCTACTACTATGACCTGTCATATTTCCAACCATAAGTTCAAGTTGTTTGTTCACCTCTGATGAGGTCTGTGGCTCAAACATTTATTTTTTACTATCCATATTTCCTGACTCATGGAGTAAAAATACTGTAGTCACAATTACTTTTGAGATTACTAGCTGCATTTTTCTTTTTATACTAGAGACTTTTGAAAGCCACTTTTGTTGTGGTTTCTAGTATGCTTGTTTAGGTTTCTAGTATGACAAGTGCCCATCTAAGTAGGTAAGGTGCTTCTAATGAATACCTGAACAAAACCTCTATATAAAAGAGCCCTGCAAATCCACATCATATTAGCTGTTTGCTTCAAAAGGCAATCGGAGTTTGACTGAACTAAGTACTCCTGTAAGGTTAAGATATGAGTGACACAGAGCATGTCATTGGGTTATCCAAAACTTTAATCTAGATTTCACCTATTTGAATATTACCAATGTCATTACTACTTAGTGGTTACTTTCTGCTAGCAAGTTAGGTTAGTTTTGTAAATTAGATTTTGGTGTCTACATAGATCTATCTGTTCAAAACACTTTTCCTCTTTGATCTTGACAGTGATGCTGTGTCAGAGATGTTTTAGTTCAGTATCTGTACATATCAAGAGCACTGAAGGCACAGGTAGCAGATACTCTTGTGATAAAGACTGTACAGAAATGTGGGGTACATCTTCACGGACTTTATCTACTCAGAAATCTCTGCCATTGCACCCCGTCTGGGAGTTGGCACTAACCAATATTCGATGATCTGAAATTATATGCCTAATTTCAGTCTGAATAGATCTGTAACACCAATGCTATTAGTATTCCCCATGCCTATGTAATGGGGAAACAAATTCTTTTTTTTAATTCTTAAATAAAAATAATCTCTGCTAATGTACTGTCATAACTGCATAAGTGTCTCTGTGAGAGTGTTCCTATTGCTGAAAGTGTTTCAGGTAGCTGTTGAATACTAGTAAGATGTTCCAGTTTTCTGGAAATTAGTTGTTCTTCATTCAGATTGCCTCATAATCCGTTTAAATTAAAGTCTTCCAGATAAGAAGATATTTTTAAGATAAAAATAATTATATTCAGGTTTTTAATTTTAAAAGAAATAGCTGAGCCTTTTTGTTCCTCTCTTGTTGGTTGATTGGTTTGTTAGGTTTTTTGTTGTTGTGTAGAGGAATGTTATTAATGTGAAATATGGTCCTTTGTCATAAAGACTAATGAAAAATCCTCCAGGAAACTATCATTAAGTTATACAGTTTTCACAGGGAGGCATCTTGGACTTAAATAGCATGGAAGGTTAACGTGGTGTATGACTGCTCTCTGCCCGGAGAACCTTTTATTGGTCTGCAACTTCAACTGCCAGGCAATTTTACTCCACTGATGGCAATCATGGCTAGTATAAGATTAAAAGGCTGCCTAATCTTCATGCTGCTGTCAGTCGCAGTCAAGAGAAAGCAGTCCTGAGGGGTGATGCACAGTTTGTGAGCTGAATAGGAAATGGTGTACACTATTCAGTGCTGAATAAGGGGTGGTAAACAGAACAGAGGTGCTCTGCTTTGGGTCATACTAAACTGTGAGCTGCTGAAGAGTGCAAGTGTTTTGGGGTGCTTTTGCCAGTGACTGATGGTGACACTGCTGAGGGTTCCAGGGCAGGAGCTGTGGTTACCATCAGGCAGGAGCACACATGACAGGGGCTGTGCAGGGTCACCTTGGAGTGCTGGGAGGGCAGAGACAGCTACAACAGTGACGCAGAGGGGGTTTCTACCTGACCTGATTTGAAATCAGGTCATTGATGGCAAATGAGTCTCAAGGTTAGAAACCACACTGAGGTCAGGAACTTTATTGTACACTTTGCATTTGACTGACAGTGCTGTTGGCCTCCCACCTAGCTCTTGGGTGCTGCACTGTGATGCTCTGCCCACAGAGCTGACTGATCTGTGTGTGTCAGTCCTCACACGTGCACTTCTGTGGTGACTATGGCACACCAAGTCTCTCCAACCTCGCTGCTGAGGTGTGGCTGTGTCTTCTGGTAGAGCTACTACTGTGGTGGGCTGCTGCCCAGCTAACTTCATCACTGAAAGGGACAAGGCAGTATCTGGTCCAGGAATAGGAGATTTGACTTTGCTGTCACTGAAGTAAGTTGAGGCTCTTGGCTAGTTCTCCAGGAGTTAAAAAAAAGCAAACATTTCCATCTGATTTACTACCACCCAATGGTAGTAAAGTATTTGCTGGCAACCTCTGGCTCTATAAACTTTTATCAACCCTGAAACCATGTAGACCTTGCAATGTATTTGTCCACCTGCTAGCAGCAGTTGATATAGGAGTCTGCTTCTAGCATGAGAGCAAAGGTTGTTGATGATCTTTCTGCGGCGTTCTCATATTAATCCTTGAAGGAGGCACGGTGAAGGTTAGATTTAAACCAACAATATCATTCAAAGTATATTTCCTGGTCAAAAATAGGGCCAAGGCTGCTGAGTGAATTGGAGGATGTACACAGCAAAATGCCTTCTGTACAGGGTAGCACAAAACAGGAGGCTAAAATTAAATTATCAAATGCCCATCACAATCACTTTGTTAGTGTTTCTACTATTTCATTGTATTACATGAGTGTGTTTTATCTTGAATTCTTTATTGGGCAGTGTCTTCTGTTCTGAGTTCAGACACTCCCTGTCCACCCACCCTGTGAGAACTGATATTTACCGATATGCATGACCTTGTCAGAATTCATGGTCCTGACACTGGCATCTGGGCTGTAGCCATCATTCCCTCCAGAGAAGGCAGAGTAGTTCAAGAATTTGGGGTGACAGATAGGGCCATGGTGACTTTTTCTGCAGCAATGAAGAGTGGCACCAATCTCTCCTTTACTTAATGTAATCACTTTTGTTGTAGTTTAAGGATGATGCAATTCAGAGTTGCATATTGTCAGTGTTTTATTCCCTGAATTACTGTTAGACTTAAGAGACAGTATTTCAAGCCATTGCAAACCTGTACATCTTATTCTTCTTTTGGACAGCTGCCACTGTTAAGCTGAGTAGCAAAGGTTTTCTCATGAGGATTAGAGCTTGCTGGAAGCCTTACAACAATTTCTTTTTCTTTGAAATATGTAGGTTTGTCAGAAAGCAAGATGTTCTGTAGAAATATTCTTTTTTGTACTTCTGAAGTCCCTACAAAGCTCAAGAAAAGGTCAATGAAACCTACCAAGTGAGTCTGCCAGGCGGTGGGATCGCAACAGCATTGATAGTGTGGTTCTCTGGATATTTCTCATAGTATGTACACAAAGTCTGGGACCGATATTCTACATGCTTGTGAACTCTTTTCTTCAGAGTGACCTTGTAGGGAAATTGCTTCATGACTGGGAACTCCAGCGCTTCTGGGTTCCCCACTGATCTAAGAAAATATGGGACGAGCTGTCCTTGAAGCCATTTTCAATTCATGTGGCACAGAGTTTGAAAAGTTCTCTTTTCCCCTCAATTTTTCTATGAAGGACTCTGAGATCTTAAAACAGGCTGGACAGCCAAATAATTAGCCTAATTTTTATATTTAATACAAATTAAGAATTCCTAATTCTGCAAAATTATAATTTATCTCCAGTTGTATTTCTGTAGGAATCCTGATTTAAAAGACAAATAGAAGTCTGTATGGGATGAAGATGACAAGTTCCAACCAGTTTTATCAAGGTAGCTGTTTCTTATAATTTCCCAGAGAACATAACTCTATAGAGCCCTTCTTTCAGGACCCAGATTTTGGGACACAGTTAAGACCTGAGTTCACCATTACTCTGCCTTTGAAGTAACACAGAAGGGGATGTAATCTCCTACATCTGTTTTATGGCAAGTCATTTGCCTGGATGCTTTGGTGAACTGGAACCTAGCAGACAACAACAGTGAAGAAATGGAAGCACATGGTGGAGTCTGGACAGATCCAAAACTCTCTGTGATAGTATCACATTGCCTTCACTCCATATGCAGCCCATTTCCAGTCTTAAACACATCAGTTATCCCATTCCATCCCAATCCAGCAAAGCAATTAAGCGTATGCTTAAGTCAAATTGCTGTCAGTCTGATTTAAGCAGCACTTAAGCAAAGCACATTCTTAAATGCTTATATGACTGTGAAGGGATTGAAACATGTGCTTAATGTTCAACACATACTAGTATGTTTTGTTGGATGGGAACTTTGAAAATGCAAAGGGACTAAAACTATTTTTCTGCCTTGTACCAGTGCGTATTCCTGCAGATATGATGATGGCTGTCAGAATGGGATGAGGTTAGTTCAAACTGAGTTCAATAGGATTGCTCTAATATAGAGTCTTTTTCAAGTTCATAAACATTTAAAGGAAGGAAATTCCATTGCTGTGGTGAATTCTGGAGGATATAGTAAACCACAGTCAGCGTAGCTGAAAGAATAGTAAAAACCCAATGGATTTCATAACAGTATGATTTTTGAGATGGTTTTTTTTCTTGGTTAGCAAGGTCTGAAGAATAACACAGAAACAGATAATTCAGGAAATTAACTTGTACCTTCAACAGAAAATGGAAATTTTCATAAAGAAAGTATGAAACAATATTACAATCCTTTTTTGTTTGGAAAAGTTCAGTAATACCTAAATTATTCATTTTCATATAGGTTTCCATCATATATCCTTTTTATTATTTCATAGCTATGCACAAAAACATTCTTACAATACTATATTAATCACTTTAGACCCACTGATAATAGCATAAAAAATTATTCAAGCATGTTTACCTAAAAAGTAATGTTTTAAAGTTACATTTTAAATACTTTATTTTTTTTCCTCCCCTCAAAGGCTATCTCCCTCTCTCATGGTCCTCCTCGAGTTTCTTGTTTTTAAAGGCTTTATCTCAGGATTCCAGTTAAGCCTAGTAAATAGGATAATCGAACATATATTCCAAACTAGCCTTAATAACAATGAATGTTATAAAGCATGACATTGCCAGCTGGTCCAGGGACATGATTGTCCCGCTCTGCCCTGCGCTGGTGTGGCCTCACCTTGAGTCATGTGTGCAGTTTTGGGTGCCACAGCACAAGAGGGACACAAAACTATTGGAGAGTGTCCAGAGGAAGGCAATGAGGATGGGGAAGGTTCTGGGGAGGAAGTCTTACAAGGAGAGGCTGAAGTCCCTTGGTTTGTACAGCCTGGAGAAAAGGAGACTGGGGGGAGACATCACCATGGTCTATGGTTTCCTGATGAAGGGAGCAAAGGGGCAGGCGCCAGTCTCCTCTGTTTGGTGACCAGTGATAGAACCTGAGGGAATGGTATGAAGCTGAGACAGAGGAGGTTTAGGTTTGGTTGGTATTAGGAAGAGGTTCTTTACTGAAAGTGTGTTTGGACATTGGAACAGGCTCCCCAGGGAAGTGGTCACAACACCGAGCTTGACTGAGTTCCAGAAGCATCTGGACAATGCACTCCAAGTATCTCATTGAAGTATTCTTCAATTCTTTAATTCCATAATTTCATTGTAGTTTTTATTCTCATTTTAAAACTCTGGACCCCTACATTTTATAAAGTAATTTGCTAGTAATTTCACAATGTTTCATGCAGAATGAAATCACCTTGTACACTCACCTCTATTTTTATATAATAATTTAGATCTTATGTTTCTCCAATATCACATTCATGGTTCATGATTTTCCTTTACCTATTATTAAGTCTTTCTTCTTTTCAGAGTCACTGATACTGAGACAACACCCAATTTTTTAAGATGTGGACTGAAAATCTTATTTTTAGGTTCAGATATTTTTCTTTGAATTATAGCAAGAAGTTAATGGTCTAAAGAACCTAGTGATCAGGAGCACTGTTTGAGCCATCCTTACGGTTCATTTTTCACTGTTGTAATCTTTGGTTTATGTTACAAATTAGTTTTGGTTTCATATTTCTTCTAGACCATTGATGAAAATGTTGAGTATCATCAGACCTGATAGTAGATACAGTGCATGTAGGAAACAAGTAACTCCATTGCATGATACTGCTATATTAGTTCTTGTAACTAAACACCCTCTCAGTAAAGAACCACTTCCTAACATCCAACCTAAACCTCCCCTGTCACAGCTTCATACCATTCCCTTGGGTGTTATCACTGGCCATCAAAGAGGACATCGATGCCTGCCCCTTAGCTCCTCCTCATAAGGAAATATGAACCTAAAGTGTAATTGTTTAATTACAGTTAAGCACCAAAGTGAAGACAAAGACGAATACAATAAAATATGGTGTTGTTTGTAAGCAGCTTCTTCACCAAGGAGTTGCCCCACTGATGTGAAAAATTTTATCACCACTTCAAAACGTGCTCTTTCTATGCTGTGAATATAATAGAGAAAGTGCTTTTCAGTGTTCAGCTCTGCTAGATTGTGCTCTCTAGCCATTTTCTCATCTGGAAAGGGTTCTTTTAATCTAAGGGAGAAAACAAATAGAAACAATGTATAGAAACTGGAGCCAGATAAATTCAAAAAGGGGAAAAGGATTTTTACCAGCTAGGTGGACTGGATCAATGGAAAAAGCAGGAAAAAAAAAAAGGTCAAGGGACATCATAGAGTCCCATTTCTCACTTCTTAAGTTTGAAACTGGGTGTCTATCAGAAACTGTGTTTTAGTCAAAGTCATCCTATTTTTTATGAAGCCCCAGGAACTCATATACTGAGGGGTAACTTGATGAAAACAAATTATTTATGATACCCAGAGGTTTGGAATAAATTATCATAGTGTTCATAGCCAGCATTGAACACTATGAATCTATTATTTCAGCTACCATTTTCTGTCTGCTAGTTTCCCACCACCTCTCTTCAACCGACTTAACTTTCAATGGTCTATGCATCAGTCAGCGAAGAAGTGGTCCTCAATCACTCCTATAGATAGTATAAAGGCCTCATCCCAGGACTCCCAATTTCCATAGAACAAACCCCATCAATGTTTGTGTACAGTGATAATCTAAAAACTACCCATGCAAAATCCTCTTATTAAAAAGCTGAAAAGCAATTTCCCCATAATTATCATATCCTTTCAGTAATATTGAGAGTGAACAATGAAGAAATATCTGTAAATAGTCTCAAAAAAAATTCCTTACTGTGCTGCAGTATTTCATGTTTATTCTGTAAGGACATTTACCAGCTTTCGTTTTTCCGATTGTCAGCTTATAGCCCCAGCCTGTATCCACTCCTGATCCAGTGAGTCATGTTAAGTTTACTGTGGCTAATAAAGATTGGTCTTTGAGTTGGATACCTTTTTATGTCATTTTTTCCACAAGAGCATGGACTCATATTTCCTGGGGTGATTGAAGGCCCTAGGCAAGTCCATGATTTGCTCAGTACCAAAATGACTTAAATTTATGCTAGAGAGAATCCTTGCTAAGAGTTTATGAGCTCACCTTAGTTTATTTTTCAGATTTTTAAAGGAGTCAAATAGCTTACTCTTGTCATACCCTCACATCAGTCTGACTGATTGTCTGATGTTTTTAGAAAAAAAAAAAAAGCAGCATATTATATCCATATAATTAATTAAAAGTTCCATTGACCTATAAGGAACACTTGCAAAAGAAATCCATAGATGTATTGGAAATAAAGTGTTTACATTTTACGTTCAAAGGAACTGCAAATAAGAATTCATAATCTCAGGCGTATGTGAGCATATACTCTGGAATCATCCCTGGCAGAGCTTGAAATTAGAATTGCAGTGTCACTTTATGGCTTTGGTATATGAGGAAATTACTTCAGTACTTCCTTTTGTAATGTACAACTTCACAGGAATCTTTTAAAGATAGATTTCCCTGCTCCTAGTCTGTGCTATAGACATTCTGAATGACAAGGATTTTGACTGGTTTTGTTCAGAAGTTTGGAGACCTCAGAAAGACTTGGACCAGAAAAGTATCTTAATTAAGTGATGGCAGTCCATTTATTTTAGTTACTGTTTAAGACTAAAATATATACTATATGGTAGTAACACACTCTTCATTATTAACAATTTGAAATCTTGTACTTGGAGGCCTTCTGAGTTTACAGTTTCTCAGCTGAATATACAATTCTTTCATGGGTAAAAATAAATCCTGGATAGTGCTTAGGCAAGCAAGATAAATCACTTAGTATATCACAATTGTGGTACAATATTACTTTGTTAATTAAATATGCATGTTACAAGAAATTTTTTTTTTTTACACTTCTGCTTCTATAATGATATCTCTAAGTCATCAGTGTTCTTTATAGTCTCTCTTCCGTACAGCTGGAGTTCTTTATTCTCCCTTCAGTTTATTTTTCCTGAGCTGTGATTTTCTGTGTAGAAAAGCACAGATATCAATAGACATATGTGATCATATTCCTGTAGTCACAGCAAAAGATTAGATTTTATTTTCTTCATGACATTATGGAAAGATAAAAACTTTAGTTCTGGAGTAAAATACTTCCATTATAACAAAAGCTAGTTGAGTAAAAGCCTAATATAAAGTCTAGCAATGTGAAATGGGATCTGAGAAGTAATTTGGCCATCTTTGTTTATTTATTACCTCTGAGGACTAAGAGTGCTTCTTGGTTTGAAAGGTTTCATTATACCAATTTGAGAGTTATCCAGCTTCTTTTGTCAAAGTAAATATTGCATTCTCCTGGACCTTCACAGTAGCACAATATAGCTGAAAGTATCCTTGTGTATTAGATAAAGTTATGGGAATGTGTTTGAATTATCGTTTACTCCCACATAAATAGACATGCTTTCTTAGCTTCTCAGTTTAGTAAATCACAATTTTAAATTAGCAAAGTGTCCTTAGTGGAGTTCTGTTGCTATAAGTTGCTGCTGTCACCTCTGCAATAACCCCCAAGAGAAATGGAGCTAGCACAACCTCCCTTGACAGCCTACACTGCTGCCCCACTGGCCCCAGGGGAAACGTCGTTTGCTCAAGTACCTTTTGAACCTCTTTTCCTTGGTCCAGCTGATGACCCTTGTCTCTCTGGCCCTTGTAGACCATCACAGTATAACCAGCCCAACAAAAGGGAGGATTATCCTGCTGTATTCAGCATTGGTATGACCTCATCTTGAGTGTTGTGTGCTCTTCTGGGCCCCACAAGGGGCACAGCTCCTTGAATGTGTCCAGAGGAAGGCAACAAAGCTGGCAAAAGAGCTGGAAGGAATGTCCTATGAGGTGCAACTAAGGACTTTGTGTTTGTCTAGTTTGGAGAAAAGGAGGCTGAGGAGGTTGAGGCAGGACCTCACTGCTCTCTACAGCTTCCTGAGGAGAAGTCGAGAGGGATGTGCTGGTCCCTTTTTCCTGGTATCCAGTGATAGGACATGTGGGAATGGTTCAAATCGTCACCAGGGGAGGGTCAGGATGGACATTAGAAATATTTTTTTTCACCAAGAGGGTGGTCAAACACCAGGACAGGCTTCCTAGATAGTTGATGCCCCAAGCCTGTCAGTATTTAAGAGGCATTTGAACATTGTTTACAATAGCATGCTTTAAGTTTTTGTCAGCCCTGCAGTGGTCAGACAGTTGGACTAGACGACTTATAGTTCCCTTCCAACTGCACTCCCTTCCAACTGCATTCCCTTCCCTTCCCTTCTCTTCCTTTCCCTACTCCTACAGCTATGTCTTCTAAGCAGCAATGTGTTTAACTTAAATTTTATGCCTGAAACACTCACACATTACTAAAAACAAGCACTAAGAGGCTTTTAACCCATAGTGATATTTCTGGACTCCTGAGTTTCATGCAGACTGAGTCATTTTCAGCATTTGTCATGAACAAGTCTACCTATTTATTTCATAGACTTATACAAGGTTGTCCTGGTTTTGTTTATTCTCCTTCTAGTAACTGGCATAGTGGTGTGTTTTGGATTTAGTATGAGAATAATGCTGCTAACACAGTGAGGTTTAGGTGTTGTTAGGCAGTTAGGTAGTGTAGGCCTACATTAAATCAAGGACTTTTCAGCTTCCCAGGCCCTGCCAGGGGCAGAAGAAGCCGGGAGAGCCCAGCCAGGTCAGCTGGCCCAGGCTGGCCAAAGGGACATTCCCTGCCACAGAACATCAGGATCCGGATAGAAATGGGGAAGCTATAATATGATAATTTTCCATTGCTATCCTATTAAACTGTCTTTATCTCAACCAGTGATTTTTTTTTCCCCATTCTCTTCATCCCATCATCACACTGTAGAGATGAGAGAGCAGCTTCATAGTGCTTGGTTACCAGCTGCGGTTAAATGACGACAAAGGTCTACTGAGATTAATGTATGGACACACACTGCTTTGAAATTAGTTTTGAGTCTGGGCTTTTAATTGCTGCTTCACCCTGTTTGCTTATTTAATGAGGAAATAACCGTGAAAAGCAATCTCATTCTTCCCTTCTCTGTCTTGAAAACTTTTCTTTTGCTCTCCAGGAAGTTCCTTTCTCACACTTCTGGAGCTGTGAAGCTTTGAAAATGCTTCATGTCCAGCAGATTAGATTGTTTGCACATCCTAACACTTCCTGCAGCTAGAAAATTGAGGGCTTCCATGAAAATGTCATTTAACTTTTTCTGCACAAACTGCGATTCCATGAGCAGTTCTTTTCCCAGTGGAGACACAGCAGAAAGACTGTCATCATCATCATCATCATCATCATCATCATCACTAACACTGTTAAAATTTGGAGTTTAAATAGGCTTTCTAGTAAGGGAATTAATTATGTAATATCCATAGGCTTTCTGTACTATTTGTGGACTGGCAGGCCTGAGCTCTGTATTCTGCTGAGGGCTTGTGGACAGGTTTGGGAATTTTTTGTAAGGAGCTGGGACTAGTTACAGTGCATCAAGTTAAATACATACACAAGTCTTTTCAGGATCCAAGCCTTGAGAGAACTCCTGGCGTCTTATAACCTTCAAGCTTGAGTGCTATCCACTCTGCAGAACACCAGTGGGATTTGCACGCTTCTCTAAGCATTCCACACAGACTTTTCCTATTGATGCTTGCTCCTTGGCTTTCTCTGATGAAATATGCTGTTGAGTGCAGACAGAGATTTCAGCGTTGACATGGCAGGGAAGACTTCAGACAGCTTGCCATCTGCTACTATGGTAGTGATAGCTTTGTAATATTAAAGGTTTTTAGAAGTAGAAAGGTATTCATTTATAATGGCAAGGTGATGTCAGAGGGAATGGGCTGTACCAGACAGAGAAATGCTGGAATGAAGGGATTATTTGACTCTATTACAAAAGCTCGGTATTTCAATGCATTACCAGGGGTTGAGGTTTCACAGAGCATTCTGACATCTTGATTTCCATCTGTGTTGCCATGCTTAAAATAGGTAAGCTGAAATATCATTAGAGCATCAAGTGAAACTAAAACTCATCTAGCTCACTGTTTCCAACAGTGGCCCAGCATGAATATCTGTTTCAGGAGCTGAGCATCTGCCTTTGGCTCTTTTGCTGATATAGTTGGTTATTGTCTTTAAATGTGGGTAAAATATTTCAGCCTTTTTTTTGGCATTAGCTAGAAGTTGCCAAAGGCAGTTGTCAAGTCGTGCTGCAAACATAAAAGAAGCAGTGGCAGGATTGGAGAAAGGCACAAGGAAAAGTTTAGGAAGACAGGAGAAAAACGCCCAGGATAATGTTAAAAGTATTGAAAGACATCCCACTGATTATTTTTTCCCAGTTCCCCAAGGTCCTGTCAGCACTTTGGTTTCAGTGCACTTTGGTAGTCCGCTTCCTCTGCTGCCACAGAGCTGCTCAGGAACCCAGCCCACAGGCTTCTCCCACTTTCAAAAGGACTCTTTTTATATGATCTCTGCTGTGGAAAACCACGAATTTCTTGTACATGTACACACAGACACTCTCATACAGGGCCATTGAAGGGGGGGCGGGTAGGCAGAATTATCTAGCAGATCTAGACAGAAATTTCTAGGTGTGCTTCTGTACAGACTTTGCATAGAAAGATGTGAATCTTGAATTTTAACATCTTTATTTGCAAATGGTTACAATTCTGATAAAGCAAGTATTTCTACCCTCTTTAGTGACAGGTCCACATCACTTACAAATAGTTTGAAAGAAAACTGCTGTCAGCAATTTAATCCTTCTCCATTTTTTAATCATTTAGCTTTAAATTATTAGAAGACTGTGCTATAGACCTAAAGATCCTATGCCTGAAGATGACTCATGCAGAGAGTAAATATAACCCTAAAATATATAGTTCTGAGGTTTTTAATTAAAAAAAAGAGAGACAGAAGGAAATTACTTCCAAAAGCACGCCTTAGTCTCATTAAATCCAAATTTTAAGAGTTAGTATATGCCACCATTATGACTATAGCCTATGCAAATCTAATTCATTCCCCTGACAGTTATTATACGGTCATGTGATTTTTTTTTTCCCCTCCACAGGAACCAAGCCATATCTACATAGGACAAATATGTTCCAGGGACAGTTCTGGTTAGTCCAACAAGTATCTATTCAGTAGACAAGCACACTTTATCTCACCCTGCAGAAGTGTTCTGAAGATTGATTTTTCAATATGTAGAAAGTATTAAAATGTTAGAAAGACATTACCTGAGGAAAAACCTTGAAGAAATTAATTATGTTGTCCTTGGTTCAGGATTTGAATGATGTGTACAAAGGTGTACAAAGCGTCTCATTGAAGAATGTTGATAAACAGAAATACCGAATCCCTGCTAATGAAGTGAATGTTACATCACACATATTGAATGATCAAGTAATCACAAACTGTTTAATGATTCATGAATATAACGGGGTGGAAGGAATACTGCTCAGGCAGCCTTAAGTCTGGCACTTCCTAATATCTGAGCACTTGATTTTGCAGCTTTAAAATTCATGCCACTACTATGTCTTTTTTTCATGTAATGTGTATGGATATAAGATTTATTCCATACAGACTTGTGTCATGATTCAAAAGTAGTGATGTATTTGCAACATAATTTAAAATACTATTAGAAATGAAAATGGACTAGTACCAGAAATAACAGATGACCTAGAACAGTAGTTCTACAAAGCAGGTAAGAATTTTAAGAAACAACATGAATATTGTTGGATGGGTAAGATCTATCTCTAAAGACAAATTAATAGATGTCTTTAATAACTGAACATATAATGTCTCTTCCCAGCATTCCCTTGTATGGACTTCTCAGTATTCGAAGCAAGTAAGAAGTGACTTTTAGTTTCGTCTTTCAGCAGACTCCAGCACTGCTCATACATCGATATTCCTTGTGCACCACTGACATNTGCCTCCCCCAGTGTCTGCTTTCTCACGACCTCATTTTTGCTAAATTTAGTCCTTAATAGCTCTCAGAAACCTGGTTTCCTTTTCTTCACAAAGCTGGAAACTTCAGCTGCCAAAATGCAGTGCCCCTTGAGTGCAGCATGATCCACCTGCCAGTCCATCAGTATAATGAGATGCCACTATAACCCAGCAATTAATACAGCAATGATGGAACATCCAGAGGCAAACAGCACATATTCCCCTTAACATTAAGGTCTGAAAGAAACACAGACCAGCATGTGAAATTAGAGTAGGGCATCTGGTAGGAAAAGCTGGATGGGTGGAGAGACAGGCTAGGCATCATTAAAGATGTTTGCTTTGTTAAAAGGCACCTTTCGCTCCCATCTATCTCAGCTCAAATTAAAATAAAAGTGTGTTTCTCTGATACATGCAAGCTGCCCTTCATTTTAATCTGAGCCTCTAGTGAGGCAAATCTGTTGATGCAAAGTGGGAGAAAGAGGTTGAAAGATTTTCACATCTTAATGGGAACCCCCGGTGTTTTGTTTCAAGTCACTTGTACAGCAAAACCTGAATCAGGGGCTCGGGATCATGTCCTGGCACCACAGTAAGGTTCAGATTTAACAGATGGAACAGAAAGGCTGTGATCCCCTACTGCTTCTTTCTTTTCACTATGCTTAACATAACTTTATCCCAAGGATATGGTCTGATTATCAGTTCTTTACAATTCCTACCACAAAATTTAAATATCTAGGATAGAATTGAAGTTCTTCAGACAAAGAGAAGTGGACTTTAACTAGAGTTAGGGTGCAGCATCAGTGACTGGTTTTAGGTAGACTAGTGGTGTCTGACTTGGAAGAGAGGAAATAGATACAGAAGAAAAAATACCGTGACAGATTTCTTAGGAATTGTTTGCTATAGTTGTTATAGGAGATACAATGTTTTTCACGTGTATTAAATATGCATTCTGACATAAAATATTTAAAATTGGTGTTTTTGCTGATTATTGTCTGAAATTTACATGCTTAACCACTTGGTTTAAATTATCCTGCAATGATGACAGGTAAAAGCTTCCATGAATTGTAGAGATACTTAACTTTTTAGTTTTATAGAGGCCTGTAATTAGAAGCATCTCAATTTCTTTGATTAGCCTATAGAGAGACAGAAAGCCTTTAACACATTACCAGGGTAGGAATTCAGAAAAATAATCTACCAGTCATACCCTGTGGTGAGAACCGTGAGATCCAAGGTGCATTCACTTTGTGCCACCTGCTGCTCCCTGGATGCTTTGTCAAGTTTAGACTTTAAGCTTGTTTCTTAATGCATGCATCACTGTGGGCATGCATGCATGCATGTCACAGCCCAAAACAGGAGGTGAAGGGGGGAAAAGTATACTTGAAACTTCATGTGGAAACTAAGATAGCAGGGTTAACCTGGTTGTATACTGAGAAGTTTGGTTATGACCTGCTCTTTGGTCATATTTGCAGTATGTGATTGGGAAGCTCATAAATGTCGTGATCCAAGAAGCACTGTTCTCCTTAGATCTAGTGAAGTAAGTTTTCTGTTCTTCCTGAATTTGGTAACCTTCTGTTTTTTAAAATTTCCCTCCATCTTCTGGAATATCTTGGCTCTGCTAGACCAGCCAGTGGATGATGACCTGATATTTGGATGTAATTTTTCATGGGGTTAAGTGACACCTTTAATCTCCACTAGTGATGAGGAGCTGATACTGAACTCACTTGATAGTCTTAAAAAAGAGTTTAGCTTAGTATTTTCCCTATCTCATCTTCCATCGTGCCTTCTTTTAAATCATTGTGCATTCTTTTAAATCTTACAGAAAACGTCTATGATGAACAATGGAAAGAGTAAAATTGCTAAAAAGGCTTAAAAACACATCTCTTGAAATCACTTATGGGTTCATACATTTGCCTCCCTCGAGAGAAAAAGCTGACATAACAATGTCTTCTTATACATTTATTAACCATCCCAAATGTTCACCCCATTCACATTGTTCACATAATACACAGAACAGAGAATTTTTTGTAGATTATTTTTCAGAATAGAAATTATAAAAATAAATAAAATCTTAAGATCATTATTACTATTTCCATACAATTAAAACTCATTAATTAGATAGAAAATTCATCAAGTTTCAAATTACTCTATTGACCAAACCCAACTCTTAAGATTCCTAATCACTATATGGCAGGTTTAGTTTCTGATCTTTTTCCTGATAATTATATTGCTTCTTTTTGAACAGAAACAATTCTGGATGTTAGTGTTGGTGCAAAATCTCTGTCTTAGTATATTATGCTGGCAAATGTGTTCATGAACAATCTGAGAACAGAATCTTTTCTCTGTGGGTTTGTACTCAATTCTCATAATGGTGCAGAGATTTGTGTTAAAACACCACAGTTATTGCTTTAGCGTACGATTAAAGCAATAATTGTTTCTGTATGGAGGCATGTATATGCATGTGTGCTTGTTTGTGCTCACAGTTGTGAATTCTTAAAAAAAATCTTAATTTTTAATTCTTGTCCATTCAGAGGCAATTTTTCTTCTTCTAGCCTGTGACACTTCCTGCCCTTTGTGTATACTATTCTGAGTATCTTCAGACAGACACAAGATATTAATGTGATGCATCTTTTTCTGGCCTAAGAAATAGAGGAAACAACAACCAACCTGAAATGTCAAATACAGTTTGTTCTACCAGAAGTAGTTATATTACCACTACTGTAATGCTTAAGGGCCTCAAAATCTTTTATGTTGGGCGTGGCACATGCACATTAAAGAATGTGTTGCATTCTTTAAGATTAGAGGAATACTATTGTTATTATTTTACAGATCAAAAGAACTGAAAGATAGACAAAATATCCAGCTCAATTGAAATGGAAATATGGTGGATTAAGCACCTTCACAACAAACTTCTCTCCTATATGTCACTGGGCTATTATTCTCCTGTTACATTCATCCATTCTGTTCTTTCTATTACACAGTGAATGTGTACTTGCTTTCCAACAATTTTTAGCTATTAGAGATGACAGCTATTAGAGAGGACAAAGTACAACTATATTGTACTTTATACAAAGTTTGTTGGTTGAGTTCTCCAAAAACAGTCAGTTATTCCAGTCATATCATTGTCCCTGAAGTGATTGCCTGACCCAGTTGGTCAGAAAGAATCTATTTCACTCCTTATATGAGTTTCCAATTGATTATCCTTTATACCTGTATGTGACATTTGTTTCTTTTAGTATGTACCACGGTTTTTAGTAAATGTATGCCAGCAAAGTAAATGTATACATAAATGTGAAGCCTTGGCAGCATTAGCACAGAATTCTCTGGGGTGGTACTGCAGTATTCCCACTAAAATGGGTGTTTTCAGACACTCCACCCTACTTATTACTGCTTCCTCCTGTCGGACAAACATACCCAATAAACATTTCTCTTGTTCTCCTGATAGTGCTTTGTGCATGATTCAGATGCCTCCTTGCAGTCTGTGCTCCATGTTTGTCTGATGAGCCTCCAGAAGCTGTCTTTGAAGACAGAGGGAAAAAGTACATTTATACTTTATACATTTTATATAAAGTCACATGAACAATGTCTAAATCCCACTCTCATACTATTTTAGGTACTGTTATTTCTAAAGTCAATGGCACTGATGATTACTTAATTTGGATTATGGAGATGTGAACTATGACAAGATAAGGGACCAGCTGGCTCAAAAAGTCTACATCATGTCTCAGAGTCTACTTAGAAACATTTTTTGGACAGTTTTGTCCCTGTGTAGAGGAAGCATATTCTCTGGTAAAGCTATATGTCAGGGAATGAGTGCCTTCATGTGGCACCACTGTAAAAATTTCAACAGTACTTGACAAATGCTACAGAGTAGTACTTACACAGACAGAGAGAAAAGGATCATCTTCCCAGGAAAATGAAAGGACCAGTCCCTGAGGATGAGCTAGAGTACTTTTACAGGAGGTCTGGGGTTGTGAAAATCCTGCAGCCAAATGCTTGGAAAGTGCAGAGGATTTTCCAAATCCCTGCTGAATGCCAAAGCTCTTCTTTCTGCTCTGTAGTGTTGTAGTTGTTTGTAGCAATTAAAAATAAGAATAATAGATCACAAAAGCATGTGGAGCAATATTTATTGCTGTTCTACATAGTTATATTTCCACAAGGCCAATCCTGATATGTGTCTTGCTGCCATAAAAATACAACTGACAATTTATTATCCCCCTTATAGAACATCTTTCATTATTTATAGAGATTGTGTTTGGAAAGACAAATGACTTCTGTTGTTTCCAGAAGCCATAATAAAGTGATAACACTTTCCATTAACAATGAGCTCCTTTCTTACCCCTTGAGCTTGTTACTTCCTTGTCTGATCTTGGGTTTCATTGTCAGTTCAAAATACTGCACCACTGTATTTATTAGTTATCACAGTCTAAGAATGTTTTTTGTCCACTTCTATTTTCCACCCTAACGATGGTAGCAATAAAGAAAGTATTTCTTGAAATTAATGAATTAGGTTATGTGGTTTTGATGGGTTTTTTTAAAGCAGCTCTACAAATACTTATGTTAGTATATGGCCTATTTTAATAGTATATATCATGTGCTGACAGACTGCAATAATCATACTTCTTCCCAAAACAGTGGTGCAGGGTTAATCCTAAAATATTGTCTTTATTAGACAAATATTCTCAGCAGTCCTTTGATTTATATTGCACAATGATTATTCATAAAATAAGGTATTATTTCTTAGTGACTATGCATAACTTAGACATTAATGCTATGACGTTGATTTCTGAGCTTTCGAGCACTCATCCTCTGAAAATGTTTCCTATTTCTGAGCCTCACAGAGGACCTTTTGCACAGGATACCAATAATCTGTGTCAAAAGACAAATGTTTCAGTCTAGTGCAAATACAAACTGTAAAAATCATGTAAGGAGTCCAAGGATAAGCCGATCAGAATTAACAGTGAGAAACACATTTCCATTCTGAGAGACAGCAAGTGGAAGCAGAAAGACAGACTTGAATCAACTGGTGAGCTGCATGTTATCTATAGTTTGCTTCAACTTCTGTCTTTAAAATAAAATGCACAGTTCTAGCTAAGGAGCCGGTTTTACGCTTTGAGCCACTGCTAAGTACATGAACCATTGCATTATTCAGTGATAGCACAGTAAATATTAATTTGCACAATGGCTATATTTTTGGCAAAGCATCAACAGAGCAGAACAAGTTGAATCTTACAGTAATTAGAAAACATAGCAAGTTCATGGTGATGAAATGTGAATGTTTCAGTGGACTTCAGAAAAAAAGGTAATGCACAGTGTAAAAGAAAGCCAGTTTTGACAGCCATTCTTGACAATAAATCTAATGAACTGGAATTGGATTGGAAAGCTGGATGTGGCTTTAGTTTTCTTGTGCCTTTGCTGTGTATATGATAGGGAAGAGGACGGGGAAAGGACTTCATATCCTGTTTTCAGTCCTTGCAGAACTCAGAGTAAATGACTGCATGTCTAGCTTTAGTTTGTCAGGTGTCTTTTCTACGGTATCAGTATAAAAATTCTGTCAGTTTAGACACGAAGATAATGACTGAAAGTCCAGTAAGTCATTTTTGCTTGTTGATGACTGGCTGCTGTGTTTGGTGGAATGTGCTTAAACATGTGCTCCTCTTTTCTGGTTTAGGTGTTGATGGACGCTCCCACCCCTTGTTTTAACTGCTGTTGTAGCAACAGAGATGGACTGAGCAGTGTCCTGGCCTGGTTTCATGGTTTGGCTTGGCACTTTCACATCCACACACTTAATTCAAAGTAGACTTCATATTACTTTGCTGAAGAATGAGCTGGAGTTAATGAACAGTGCTGAGTTTCAGAGATTCTGAGTTGAGGTCTGTGGACCGTACCAAATTAGCCAGATTATTTTATAGAAGTTTATGCTAATCAGTAGTGTTAGGTACACATACTCTGAAGCTAGCATTAATTGAAACTGATATGCTTATGTCATTCAGTTAGTGGCTTGGTCCTAAGACAAGGAATAATATGTCGACACTGTGCAATCTTAAACATATGAGGCAAGACTTGGCCTAGAAACAGGATTTTGCTTGTTTCATTTGAATGCTATTATCTCTATACAGTATCATACTGAGGCTTGTGACTGTATCTGATTCAGTTAGTAGCCCTACAGGGTCCCTAGAGTACACACTACTGAGAGCTGTAGGTGTCTCGCATGCTTCCTCATCATGCACATATTACTGCTCCTTGCAAGAGGTCAATGTGAAGTCAAATTGCTGGAGTACCACATTCCTTACCTGTACATTTTCCATTTTCAGGAATTTAAGTTTATGCTGGTTTTCTACTATGAGGCAAGACTGCCTTTGAGGATACTCGATTGCATCCTTTTTTTTTTTTGGCCTCCTGTAATATGAGCTGCTGCAGGTGCAGTGTGTAAGTACTCAAGGTTCCATAACTGTGACATACAAGTAATATCATATAAATAGGTTTTAATACAATAAATGTTTGAAGTATTGAACCAGGTCAGAGAGATTTTTTTAAGCTATGGGAGCTTGTCTAAAAGTATTGAATTCTTTTTCCCCAGAGGGTGTTTGCCTTAAATTCAGGAAGGAAAAAAAAAAGGAACTTAAGATTCAGTGCAGAAGTTACATTCTTCCTGACAATGGAGAGCCTGTAAGACCTGGTGTGTATATTGTACAATATGTTATGATGCAAAGACATTATAGAATGACTCTCAGCCTTGGATTTTGCTTGTATTTGAAAGGATCAAAACCAGCTGTTTCTGAACAAATAGGGAAATATAAGGAAAAAAAAAAAGTGTGGGGGGGCTAAGAAAACACATAGGATTTTTGGAACTTAAAATGTTAAAATAATGGCTTGAGATTTAAAAAATGCAGTGAAAGCAATCCAATTACTGAAGCCTGAGAAACTATTAAGCAAGTATGTCAATCTTATTCCAAGAGAAAGTAGGGGATCCCTTTAAGATTTAAATTGCATCCTCTGGGGTTTAATTGCAAGTCATGTGCCCTAGAACACATTGAAGGTTTATATTGTAAATGTTCCTAGTATTGTGTCATTTGGACTATTCACTTAAGATGTTGCACAATAAGTTCCAATATTTAAAAGTTATGACTTCCAATTATTCTAAAACAGCTATTCTAACTGTATTGTTAAGATCTCTTTTTCCTTTTTAAACTTGACATAACTAGAGGCAAAAATGTAATAGAACCTTATGTATCTTCTGTGTGGGAGGGTAAACAGGGGGTTAAATAGAGGTTACGCTGTAGCAGTTTCCCTTCCGCAAGAGAATGTGTTTTTTTCTAATGAGTGCTCAGTATTGTCTTGTGAGAATTTTCCAATCCTGCTGACTTGAACAGCATTTTGTGGCCAAAAAAGGCCTTACAGACTAGGTTGAAAAAAGCTAGTTTACTGAAAAAAAACTACAAGATATTCAAAACTTCTCCCTCTTTCCAAGCTGTTCTTCTGCACCTGATAAGCTAATGGAACCCCCTCCAACAATCCAAAACAATTTGTGAATATCAAATCAGTAGAAATATACAGGCTGAAGTTTGACTGGTACCTCTACTTTTTATATTTGCAGGACTCCCTATAGCATTTTTGTGTGTTGCAACTATAGTAGAGATACCATGAAAACAGCTTTCATGATTAGACCAAATAGACTTGCTGTGTTGAATGGTAGAGTTGATCTTTTGTAACACTACATATAGCTTGTCTTTATGCTTCACCATGCTGTATGATGAAGAAAATCAATGATATTGGCATCAATATCTTGATATTGCTCCTTAAGCATTTGCAGAAGAATTTAAACTGAACAGTTACCAATTTAGTTAAAATGACCTGTGGAAATAGTGATGTTTCAGTATGTTTTTCCAGACAACTTTATGTGCAGATGAGGAAGAAACAACCTTATCAGCCTGTCACAAATCTGTCTCTGCTCATCACTGTTAAGTTCTTAGTTGTATTTTCCATCCTCAGTTGTTACATGCTTGCCACAAAAGAAGGATGCAATTATATGATGCCCAAAGATACGGAAAACGTCTAGGTTCAGCATCACTGAATTTGAAAAAACTCATCATTTGAATCCCTATTGAGGAAGAGATGAAACCTATCTTCACCTACTCTACAGAATTAGTCCTCACATTCGAGGACTCCTGATTCAGGGTACCTAGAAGAAGTCAAACTTCCATGGCAGCTCAGGACAGTCATTCAGTCTGTATGTCTGAAGAGTGAATCTGAGGTCCAGGCTAGCTGGGAGAATGAGAAGTGCCACAGGCAAAGCATCTGTCAAGAACTGGCTAAAAATTAAATCGTATGGATAGCTAGTATTTCTATGCATACTTTTTAAATGGACTCTATGGACTTACAATGCGATTCAGCAAGATCCTGGTTTCCTCTTCCTGAAAAGTGACATCACTAACTAGTTTTTTAGAAAATGGCTTGACAGAAGGCCCAAGCCTTCAGCAGTGTGCCCTGGCAGCCAAGAGGGCAAACCACATCCTAGAATGCGTCAAACACAGTATAACCATACCCCCAAAAGGGGTGATTATCCCGCTGTATTCAATATTGGTACAGCCTCACCTTGAGTGCTGTGTGCTGTTCCGTGTCTCACAATTTAAATTGTGCCTCACAATTTAAGAAGGATGCACAGCTCCTTGAATATGTCCAGAGGAGGGCAACAAAATTGGTGAAGCAAAAACTAAGATCAATTGTCCTCCTCTCAGTCTGCATGTACTTTATATACTAAGCTTAGAGGTGATTTGTTTCCCTTCTTATTGCTAGCTCCAATCTTTTGACCCTGACAGAAACAGGGCAGATCTATTAGACCACAAAAGCTCTGAGAAGTGGGATTGGAACTGTACTTGTATTGGAGAAGGATCTCTAAATCTGTATTTCTTAGCACTAAAAATCATTATTTAATTATTTTGTTCTCCATTGATATAAAAATAGTATCTATGATACTCAAAAGAAAGAAATCAAGGAGACAAAAGTGTAATTACACTGCTTTATTTCCTTTGCAGCTGTGTCCCATTAGCTTGCAAGCAGTGGGATATCTCTTTTCAAGCTCTGACCATCCTACCAATATATTTTTGACCAAACTGCTAATTAGAATCAATTACAGGGGATAGAAGTGATGAAAGGGATATTTTTCCCAACAGAGACCTCTGAATTAACTTTGCTGCCATAAAATAACTTTCTAATTTTCTGGTTGATGTTTGCTAGATGTTCATTTCAGATTCTTAAGGATAAGAATCATCTTCCTTAAAAACCACCATTTGGTTTGGTTTGGAAGAGAAAGTAGAGAATGGAAAAGTTTGTGTAGTGAAAACTGATTGGTTTTATGCACAATTTAAAGGGGTGATTTATACCAACTAAATCTGTAATCTCCCTTATGTTTAGTATTGTGAAATATTAATTTAATATTATGAAATATATTGCATATTGCACATGGAACTCAGAAATAAAAGGTACGGTACAAAAAAAATCTTAGCAGGAGATAGGTAACTAATCTCTTTAGGATGATTTTTTAAAAATCCCATTAGTTACATGGTGGTATCTGTGGTGGTATTTGCATTCTTTTGAAAATCTTGGCATGAATGCTCTTTGGATATACCTGCAATTCTGACTTTATAGTTTAGTTATGTCATCCATCTTGAGGAATTTCCTATGATCATTCAGTAGTGCTACAAAGCCCATATTAGGATCATTTGTCTTGCAAGCTGTTGGAATATGTGAAAGAACCATAGTTAGTCCAATTTTTTCCATTTTTTGTATCTGCTTATCATGTAAAGGATGTAGTGGCAAAAATAACAACAAGCATTCTAGACAGAAAAAAGACTATATTTATGCGTCTCCTTGGGGCTCTTAGGTCTTCTTCCTATGAAAATATATACTAGAAATACTACAGACTACTTGGTTTGTTTGACTAGAGAGTTTAGCTACTCACTGAGTGAAAAACTAGGAACAAGTGGATCATGGCTAACACCTACCTAAATGTAGCATTTAGTACATAACCCAAAAGTCCTGAGACTCAGACATAATCTTCCCAATTCAGAAGGAATACACTGTAAGGCACATGGTGGTTAAATAGCAACCTCTGATCTATTTATGAAACCCATTATAAAGGGTTAAATATACTTCTAGTGACTTTTGGTAACCCACTGGAAACCAGAAGCAAAGCTCTTTGGTTTTAAAGGCTGATTCTAGGAGACATGTTTTAAGAAGCCAGATGATCAGGCAGGATTTCACAGCTTCATCCTTCCAATCGTTCTTTCCCTCACTATTATTGCAGAATATACTCTGCTCCTGCTGTGGCTTTTTCTTTATACTTTTCACTTTCTTTGACAGTCCTTCTGTTGAGAGTTTATCTTTCATTAGTTTTTAGGCCTCCAGACATCACATATTGTCATGGTCCTTTGGGACTCAATGATCTCTATTCCAGCAGTGTCTCACTCACTTGAAGGCTTGTCACCAGCATTTCTTTGAAAGGCTTTTTCTAGTTTAATATCTAAAGGTTAGACAACACATAATGAACCTTTTAGTCTCACCATCAGAATCCTAAACTAATATTATCACTATTCTGCTCTTATATTTGTATGTTTTAATTAGCTGGGATGTGTAGGAGAGAAACCTTAAAACAGTCATTAAATGTGATTTGTTGACTGTTCTCCAAATTCTCATCTCTATTTTAATAATATGCATGAGTATTCTCATAATTAATAAGGACATTAGGGAATCTTCATTAATGTAACACTACCCATCTGATCTGACACACAGATCCTTTTCACTGCAGTTTTGAAGTGTTTTGTTTTGTTTTTTTTTAAATTCCAAACAAACCACCACCTCCTTCTCCATTAAGCAGTCAGCAGTAATGGATTATGTGTTTTGTTTTTTAAATGATTCTGCTATAAAAACAAAGAGCCGTGTGGGAAATCCTGATAGAGTCACCTTGCCTCAGATTGTATAATACACTTAACTAACTTGGAATTAAAAACAAGCATGTGGGGCTTAGCCTTTAGATTGTTTGTTTAATTTGGAGGAAAATACTGAGCAGTTCAGGCATTATGGCATTACTCTCAGGATGCAATTTTCTCAACAGACTGATTAGCAAGTGAAAAGAGCCAAGGTGGAAAGGTGGAGAACAGGGATGGGGGAGACTTTTTTTCTCTGGCCTTGGTCTTATCACAGGAAAATGTTTCAGTGCTTATTCCAGTTTGGTTGTCATGAAATAGTGGGTAGCGTCAGTCCTACTCACTTGATAATATCTGCTGTGCTACAATTTGCCACTTTTCCTTTTTAAAGCGTGTCAAATATGATTATTTGTTATTATTTTAGAAGAAAAAATACATGCTTCTGCTGACACTCTGCTTTGATCCATGGATTCCTGGCTGATGAGTAGTATACCTCTCCATCTTCCTCATAACATCTCCTAGATGGGTAGAGTATCAGTAGGAACCCATATACAACAATATAATCAAACAAAGCATTAAGATTCTTCAGCTGATAGGAACATAAATCATTTTTATTGTACGTGAGCTGCTCTTAGTCTTTGAATACATATTTCTTGAGGCCAGAAATTAACATATCCTTACTTAGTTCTTTTTAGGTCATCAAGCAATAATTTCTTTCTTGGCTCAATGTCATCTACACTTTATCTCTGGATCTGTTAGATTTTTTTTCCAGGTCAAAGCTATCTCAAAACTGACATGATGTTTTAAGGCAAGAAAAAAAATTGTTTATAGTTGTTTGCCTTGTCCTCAATCCATATCTTTGCTGCTTCCTCATTTACTTCCTCTCCTGTTTTCCAAGTTGCTTTCTAACCAGAGAATCCTTTTTCTAATTTCCAGTTTATACATATTAGATGTCAGATTATTACTATTTGTTTTCATATCAGTATGAAAACTTAAATGATTCTTCTTCGGTTTAATTTTCTTGAGCATGAGTGACCAGAAAATGTCTTCAGCAATAATTAAAAATATCTTTCCAATCTGTGCTAGTCATATGTTTGTCAAACTGTGAAGAACCAAGACTTGAAGCATGCTTATTCATTGTTATAGAAACATAAGCATATGTAGCATCGAAACCTAGGCATGGATGTATGTTTTCCACTTCAAAACTAGCACTTTGCAAATATATAGGAGAAGAGGCAGGAACCAGTAACTATCATGAGCAGGCAGAACTACCTAGATTTGGCAGTACATGTCTGAAATAGTAAAGATGCTGATCTTATCTGGCTGAGAGTAGCACTGCAAAAACTAATGAGCAATAGGCATAAAGAAAATTCTGATGCAGGCTCATCACAACCTAATGCAAAAAAATTTCCTTTTATCCCCCAAAGACAGGCACGCTGCGTGATGTCAGTAGTTACTCTTTCACACTGCTATCCTGAAAAGGGGAGCCCATAAGAGATAGCTTTGAAATAAAATCCTTTGCTGCATTGTTGTGAGCTACTGTGATACCTGCCCTGACTATAAAACACTTTCAAAAGCCTTAGAACTTTAAAAACTTGCCCTCTTAATGTTGATAGGAACTGTTTTGACACTATGAAAAAACTTCTACTACGCATCTCAGGATCCTAAGGGGAAAGAGATCCTTTAACACTGGAAAAGTCCAGTCTCTGAAATTGCTTTAGTGCAAGTGACTGTAACACAGATGAGCTTGCTGGTACAGTGTCGTGGTTTCATCTAAGACAGAGTTAATTCTCTTTCTAGCAGCCAGTATAGTGCTAGTGCTGTGTTTTGGATTTATTGTGAGAACAATGCTGCTAACACACGGATATTTTTAGTTGTTGCCGGGTGGTTGTAGTGGCTGCACCAAGTTAGGGTCTTTTCAGCTTCCCACAGGCCCTGCCAGGTGCAGAAGAAGCTGGGAGAGCCCAGCCAGGACAGCTGGCCCAGGCTGGCCAAAGGGACATTCCCTGCCACAGAACATCAGGATCTGGGTAGAAATGAGGAAGCTGGCTGGAAGGTGGGACTGGTGCTTGGAAACAGACTGGACATTGGGTTGTTTGTTTTTTTTTAATTTCCATGTGGGGTGAGCAATTGCATTTGTGCATTACTTCTTGTTGATGGATATTAATATTACCGTCGTCATCATCATTCCCTCTGTGGAGGAAGGAGTGAGAGAGCTGTTTCGTGATGCCTAGCTGCTATCTAGGGCAGACCCAGATGGGGTGGAGCATGTTAATCCAGAATGCTTTCCATCTTCCTAGTAATCATTCATTGCTGAGTATGTTGCAGTCCTCATTATTGATGACAATGTTGTTCTATGACTAAGCTTGATTTTTGCATAATGTCTCATAGGTTGCTAAGAAATCTTATAATACCTGAGAGTGGTATTTCTTAGAAAGAGTGTAGATATTAAAAAACCACAAACAAGCAAACAAAAAGAAACAACAAACTCCATTCACTTGATTTAGTAGAGATAGTTGTAAATTTCTCAGTGATTCTCATCCCTGAAAAGAATGTGCAAGCAACTAGAATTTCATTAATGAGTGGGGAAAACATTTGATTTGGCTGGCCCTGGGTTGATCCAGGCATTGGACTTGATGATCCTTATGGGTGCCTTACAACTCAGGATATTCTATGGTTCTATAATTACATTGCAGTTCGATCTACAGTGGTAACTAGCTTTCCTTTATACCCAAAGGTAAGAAAAAGACTGCCCAGAATTTTAATTTGGTCAGCCTTGCCTGAAATACTGAAGCGGTTGGACTACATGACCATGATAGGTCCCTTCCAACTGAAATATCCTATTCTGCTCTGGTCCACCTCATCTAACACACCTAAGACATCTTAGGAGGTATAAATTGCCCTCCAGAAGTGCCACAGCCTCAGACTCCTTTGATTACAAAAAGGCAGGCAGACAACTAGCATAGGCTGAGTATTTCAGCATTACACACCTCAAGTTGTAAGAAATAAATCCACTGCTATATGTGCCAACTAAAGAATGAATATATTTCACATTCTCATATAATTCTGGGGTTGTTTTTTTTTGTTTGTGGGTTTCTCAATGACAAGAACAGGAAGTAGAGAAATGCAGGAAAGAGGAAAATTTGTTGGTAAAAACAAGATCATTTATGGAGAATTTTAAACCAAAAAAAAAAAAAAGTTAGAAATCACAGAATGACTAGGTTGGAAAAGACCTTTAAGATCAAGCCCAACCGTACCTGTCCTCTACTACACCATATCTCTATGTACCTCATCTACCTGTCTTTTAAACACACCCAGGGTTGGTGATTCAATCACCTCCCTGGGCAGCCTGTTCCAGGCCCCAACATCTCTTTCAGTGAAAAACTTTTTCCTAACGTCTAATCTGAACCTGCCCTGGTACAGCTTTGTTCCATTTGCCTTTGTCCTATCTTCTGTTACTTGGCTGACGAGACCATCGCTCACCTCTCTACAACATCCTTCCAGACGGTTGTAGGCAGTGATAAGGTCTCCCCTCAGCCTCCTCTTCTCCAAGCTAAACATCCCCAGCTCCCTCAGCTGCTCCCCATACAATTTGCCCTATGTTTTTATTATAGTGAGTTTAACCCTTTGTTCAGACGTAAAGCACTTAAGGGAAAATGCTTAAAAAGATTTTGCATGCCACATAAACAAAACAATTGCATATAATTACTTATTGCATAATTATGTCTATTAAAAATTATTGTAACATCTGAGTCAAAACAACAACCAAAAAACATCCTCATCAGTTGTCTTCTGAGCTCTCATTGCACTATGTAAAACCTTCTTGATGGTACACAATCTGTAATGAGGGTCCCTTAAGAAAGATTTACTAACTGAAGAAATGATGAAATGTTTTCGCTTTATATTCCCCTTTCTTAGGTAAACCAGTTTTTTATTCTAATTTAAAATTAATTACTTTGTGTATATTCTGAGTCCAATTTCTCTTCAGAGATGTATTTCTCCTGTACTTATAAACAAACTGCCTTTCTGATTCTACCTTCTGTCATGCTGATTATTAGGTCTGCTTTGCCCAAAACAATAAAAGCTAGCAATAACGGTAAAATATGGGTTCGGGATTATTTATTTTATGTTATAATTTATTTACAAAGCAGTTTTGAAAATGAGGCCTCCGGTGATGGGAAAATTATGGCCCCCTAAACAAGAGACTGTATTGGAAACCTGGCCTCCTGAGCTCTAACCTAGCCAGCCTCTGGTGATAAAACACCAGGGTGTCCCAGGCACAGTGATGAAAAGGCATTTACATGCAAAACAAACTGAAGAAAAAGGATGGAAGTCTCACTTTCCCGAAGACAGGAAGTTTGGTGCTTACTCCTGTGGAGCCAAGGGAGCCAAGCTTTTCTACTTTGGTACATGGCATATGGGAAAACAGGCATTTGCCTCTTTTCTTTTTTAACTTGAGTAGTCACAGTCAAAGGGATGTGACACACCACGGAGTCCAGTCTGTTGCTGTCACGGAAAAGCATAAAAAGTCACTTCTCCAGCCTTTAATATTGTGGCTACTCCTACTACCTTATTTTCTGGCACTTGTCTTCTGAAGTAGATTACCTATCTAATAAAGATTTCTATTTGTATTTCTTACTTTCTCTCCATATGTTGTCATCTTCATGATTTTTCTCTTCCTTCTCCTGCAGCTCTTCTTAGATTTCCTGCCTCTAAGCTTTGCTATCCTCTACCCCTTGTCTTTCTTATTTAACCCTTCAACCCCCCTGTTAATTTAAGCCTCCCTCTTCCATTCACTGCAGCTCCATTCATTTCTCATGCATGATTTCTTACCTGTGACAACTCTTCCCCTCACACTGAGACCTTAATTCACTTCTCCTCCTGTATTTAGGGTTTTTTTCTTTTTAAATGTGAAGACAAAAGTGCTTTCCAAAAGTCATAATCCCTGTCCTGAACCATCAGCCTAAACAGATTCTCATGCCATTGAATATATTATATATTCTAATGCAATTCTGTTTCTTCTTGAACCTTCATCAAGTCTGGATAATACCACAGTCCATCTCTCCTAAAGTTAATCTATCATGAATTTTGAAAAGAAAAATTTTTCTTTTTTGCTCTTAAAAAAACCCAAACCAAAACACAGTGATAATAAAGCTGACAGGCTTCTGTTTCTGTGCCTTTTTGAAGAAGTTTTCAAAACCATTTTACAGCAGGATGCATATCTTCCAGACACCAGGGACGGGCACTTCATTTCAATTATCATTGTATTATTTATTAAAAAAAAAACACTTTCTGTCAGAATAAAGCTTTGTGGAACTGTGATAACAGTTACTTAGTGTTGGACTAAGGTCACTGAGGTGGGAATTCATAAAACTTTACTTTAGCTGCCTTTAAATTGGACACCTAGTTCAAATGCATCACTGTGACTCCTGGTATTCCAAGACAATAGAGTTCACTGTCTCCCCTGGGATGTAGCTTGCCTGCTGAGGGATCTTTGTGTGGGGTGAAGTGCTCAAGAGAGGTTCAGTGCTCCTTCCAAGGAACTGGGTAGTTATAATGAATAGACAAAATTAGATGAGAGAATAACACCAACACTTTCACAGGATCCATGTGCTCTTTAGTTGGCCTTTTAAAATGTACCTCACAACCATGGAGGCACCATCTTAACTTTTTTTTTTCCTTCCAAATCAAACTTCCTCAGAATTCTATTGAAAATTGATTTAGAAAAAAATTAAATTCCAATTTGTTAAATGATGGGAGGCTCATATCAACACAGCTTATCTGGTTATCACTTTGAGATGTGATCTGCATTACTAGGATATTGTTCATGAAGCTGATCTTACTTAAAAAAAATCCCAAAAAACTAGCTACAAGATTCTACATAAATAAAGTCTAAAAAAGAGAAAAAAATAAACATGGATTCTGTTTAGAATTGCTGCAGGAAACTGATCCTCAGAGAAAATATGGATAATTTTCAAAGCATTGCAAATTGGATTTCCAAAAGCAACAAGATAAATGAAGTGGTAAAAACCCAAGAACGTAAAGACAAATATCTATTCTTTTTTCCCTAAAATGATTTTCTATACCACTTGGGAATCATAGGCATAACAGCAAATAAAACATTTAGTGTATGCCTTTCTTTTGTATAAAGTTTGGTATTGTTGTGTAAATAGTTTTATGTCACTATTTTGTATCCAGAAGCAAGTGACTTTTGTTGGACCGCATTCAGATAGTTTTCCTAAGAAGATGTGGTAATAAATTTCCTATATCTTATTTTTTCCAACACCCAGGAATTACAAATTTGTTTCTGGGGAAGATCCATTTAAGAAAAAAAATATTGAAAACTCCCAACTCTTTTTTAAGGATATTATTTAATTTATCACTAAGTTCATTCACTTAGCCACAGTATTTATTTCTCAAGAACACATTTAAATAAGTTATTTCCTCTTAGATGAATTGTCTTCCGTCATTTTTAACATTCTTCTAATACTTAGCTGCAATTTATACCTAAAAGAGAAAAGGCCATTAACTTGGGATTTCTTCACTGGAAACATGTTGTTCTAAAAGGGTAATGAAAAGAGTGTGGAAATTATGAAGATACTGTCTACCTTATTCCTCTGGGGCTGTTTAACCCAGGACTTAGCATGACTGAAAGCTTGCTACAGGAGACGTGTAGTTTAATTACATGGCTACATTAATCATTTACCTCACAGAGATCTGAGTGTTGACTTTCTTTTTTTCTTGCATTGAAAACTTTTTCACCCCCGTTTTTGTTGGTTTGTTTGTTTGTTTGTGGTTTTTATTTAGAAAATAAGAACAGTGTATCACAGAGACACAGAGCATAAGAGGCCACCTAGGTCACTTACCTTCCTGTGTCTCTACACAGAGCTGAAATTACTGTAATTAAACTATCTATGGCAGATGGTTTGCTAACCTGCTCTGGAGACTCAACATAAAAGAGATCCTACAGTCTCTCCAAAAGACCTTTGCAACATTCCCACAACTTGATAGGTACAAACCTTTTCCTAATATCTGATCTACATTTTGGTGACAGATTGAGCTGGTTTTTTCGCAGAAAGCAAGTGATAACTATTCCTTCCAGGATTTCTTTTTCCATGCAGGGAGATCATTATCAGTTTTCACACAAATAAGGCAACAGTGGTGTAGAATCGTCTCATAGTGAAATGAAAACCAAGACTTTATTCTGGAAGGATTATGGCTAACAAAACCAAACAAATTTAGCTCATGTAAACTGTTTTATAAAACCTGTGGAAAAGGATATATTACATATTCTCTCAGCACCCAGCATGATAGACTGAGCAGGACATCTACCTGCTGTTTTAGTATTAAAAAATGGTAATTATTAGTACCTTTTTATCACATGTTCTTCTCTTGATCTTTAAAGTGTTGTAAAGTAGAGGATTATCTGCCTGCTGCCGCTGTTAATACCTGCATGGCTGGGTTTCCAATATGTTATAGGTCAGATCAGACTGCCAATAGTGTGTATAAATGGGGTTTCCAGTGAACAAGCCAGCTGGGAATAAGATTTCAGCGCAAGCCTGTGAGCAGTAGTCTGTATTGTGAGAATGGAGTCCAGTCCTGTAGTTATACCAGCTATTTGATGTGTGGGAGCAGAAACCAAACTTTCTCAGTCTGCTACTCTCTCCCTGAGCACAAATGTCTGACACCCCCTGAGCCATTCCTCTGCCCTAGGTCAAGTTCACTAAGGAAGAAGTTAATGGACGAAGTAGCATTTCAGCCACATGGCACTGGTGTGTGGCCATGGTATAGGTCCAATTGCACCTCAGGATCAGAAAAAACCATCCTATCCAGCAGTCTGCAGTGATAATCTAAAATTCACAGCTAAACTGGATAATATAAATTTTTGTATTCAGTCCTTAGGCCTAAATGTATACTAAGAAGTCAGTTTTGGTAGTCACCTCTCCTTGTCCCCACAACCAGATGGTAAATTAAACCAGAATCTTACATTATTGATTACTCCTCATGGAGGTTTCTCTTAATAATATATGATGGTCCACTCCAAGACAGCTGTACAAAGTCTAGTTTGCACAAAAGTGTCACTCTGCCTTTTCTGCATGAAAAAAACCTTTGATTTGTTGCCTCTGTTTCTTTCCCTCCAAGATATGAAGTCATGAATGTTTGTATAGAAATTTTATTCATGTTTCCTAGTTTCCTCTCATTCCAATATATCTTAATATTCATCTTGGGAATCAGAAAAAATTAACTGCTCTAGTCTGTGTCTAGCCCTATTTTTTTAAAATAGTTGCTCCTTGGAAAGTAAAAGTCTCAGTTGAATTTCAGGAAATATATAGAAGTGTTTTAGGGACACAGGGTTATACTAAAGAAGATAAGAAATTAATAATTATATTTCAGTGATGGTCTATGTTTGTTTCAGATATCAGAAAGACCCCATTTAGGGTTTCTTCTGTGGTTTCCTATTTCCCACATCTACCTTGTATGTCAGGATGCTTTTTCCACTGTTTAAACTGTAACCTGTTCAGCACCGTGAGTTCCTAGAGATAAGTGCAAGTACTAAGGTTTCTAATGCAAAAGAGAATGCGATGGAGTTGCCCCTGCCTACATGACTTCTTCATAGTGGTGTTGCCTTAATGCTGTAAAGATTCTCAGGTTTCATATACCATTCATTTCAACTTGCTTCCTTCATTAAAATTCGAAGAGACAGAAGGCCTTAAAGAGAAAATTACCCTTAGTAAGGTAAAGCAGTGGAAATAATAACACACTTTACCCTGAGGCATTCGTTTTATGCATAAAATCTAAGTTCTTATTTTTTCCCCCAAATATATTTTAGAAGAAAGCAATGAATGAACAGGTTCTGGGAGGTTTGCTTTGATAAATATAATGGGTGATGAGCTGCTGTCCTTAGATACTGCCTCAAATCAAGCCCCATATACTCTGCATAGGAAGAGGAATTGTCATAAGTCTTAGAACAGCATTTTTCAGCAAATTGTCCTGTTAAATAGGAAAATTTTACTCAAGCCTGCAAAAGTGATAAGCCTGACCCTCCAGCTCTGCTTTGAAAGGTCATTTTGATTAGTATAGGCAAAATTGGAAAGTAAATACATTTTCAATGTCTGCTGTCTTGGCTTTTAATGGCCAAATGGCCTGACTTTTTTGAAAATGTAAAACATGTACAGGTTCTGCTGAATTCAATGGGAGCATCAGGCATCACAAATTCCTGACAATCAGATCATGAGGTTCCTCACATCTTTCTCTCTTCTCTTTTCCCTCCCCCCCTCTTTTCTTGTTTTGACAAAGAAACTGCTCTCATGGTCTGGTATGTGCAATGGCTTTCATCTCAAGGTTAGCTACAGAGAAAAAATATTGGGGTTTCCTTTCAATTCATCAAAACTGATTTATGTTTCAGACAACATAGTGTGCCAGACATCCCTTACAGCATCAACCACAGCCAAGTGCCAATACGGCTGAAAGTATTTAACAGTGCAGAATTCTGCATGGTTAAACCCATTATGAATTATCCATAAAATATCCACACCAAGTTTAGCCTATGAAATTAAGCTTCTCATCCATATTCAAAATTTATAAGGCATTGTGACCAAATAATTGCCTTTCTGAAAAGGCTAAATGAAAAGAAAATGTAATTGTTCTAATTTCTCCTTAGAAATAAATGGCTGAATAAGAAGGCAATGTGATAGAAAAAAAGAATGGCAATGTATAGATTTTGGAGGTACATTACTAATCTAGAGCAAAAGGGAATCAGTCCTATTTCCTTTTGTTCCAAAAGACAACAGGAACAAAAGACAGCAATGACATTCTCCACAGACACAGAAAAAACACGCTGCCCTGGGATCTGTGATCATACATTTTACTCAGGGTCAGTGATGATGCTTTTAGGAATATTTCTATTTTATTAAAACTTTTATAGCCTCTACAGAATAATTTTTTCAGGCTAAAATTGAGGATCTAATAGGAGACAGACCACATTAATACTGAGGTTTTTGAGGTGGCCTACAGGAGAAGGAGGCAGAGAAAGACTGCCTTCTGAAGTTTTCTGAAGTTTTTACATTGGTGAGAAGTGGACATTGACTGGCACCAATAAAAGGACTAGTTCAGAATTTGGATGAGAAGCTCTCTAATTGAAAAGATTATCTACTATAACTCTAAAAAACCTCAAATAATAGGAGTCTTTACTTGAATTAAAATAAAAAGGCACAGTAACCTAAAGCCCTATAGTCTGTTAAGGAAATACAGAGGGCCTATGATTTTAGTTTGTATCAAGGAGAAGAAAAAACACAGAAAAATCAGTGTGCCTTGGTCTTTAGGTACCTTTGGGAAAACCAGAAATCATAGTGTATTGAATAGTGGGTTTTTAAAAAAGTAACAGGATAAGGTGATACATATGAGACATGTAATAAAAAGCCAAAGGAAGCAATATCACTAAAACCTACCAAATTTGTAATGAATTACTTATTTTTTTTAAAAAAAAACATTTTATTAAATGGCATTTAAACAGATGACAATTTTGAAAACACAAGCTTAAAGTTCTATCCTTTATTTTGGAAGTATGTTTTTAAAGTCAGAATCACTAAATCAAATAATGCTTGAGGTTGACAGAAACCTCCAATGGTCATCTACTCCAACCCTCCTACTCAAGCAGAGACACCCAGACCCAGTTGCTCAGGGCTATGTGATTCAGTGAGAAGCGATCATGCTGAGTGGATTGGTATAGGTGTAGCTTAAGAGACAATTGATACAACTTTAATATAAGAATTTTCATAATTTTGAGAAAAGGCTAGTTTAAGAGAAAGCTGTAACTGTGTAAGCTGCTTGTGAGAGCAGAGCAAAACTTAACCATAACAATGCAACAGTAACAGCCTTGAAGATAAAGAAGTAAGAATTGGTGTGGTTTTAGGAATAGATTAGTTTTGAATTTTAGCAGAATTTGGCTGTAGTCACATAAGCTGTTTCATGAAAGCGGCTACAAAACTTAGCCATAATAGTGCAACAGCCTTGAAACCAGAGGAAGTAGGAGATAGAGGAATCATAAATAATGAGACTAACGACCAATTAAAAGTCAGAGTCTATCTTGTTTTCAGTGAAAGACTAACTACTTGGTGCAGGTGTTGGGAGCCCAGATAAGCATGGAGAAACCCGTGAAGAGCATGCGCTGAGAGAGAGAAAGACGTCCAGCCTTCATCCCTGGAGACCACCGGAAGACCCCCTGAGTGTCACTGAGCATGCTCTATCTGGGAGGAGTTAATGTAAATGACTTCCTGGAAATAATTTGCATAACCCTACCTTTTCTTAGAAATTATAATGAATATGTATAATTAATCTGTATAAATATGAGAAATTTGGCTGTGATGGGCGCACACATTTGGAGGAGCGATCCCCTGTGTGCCCAGCGCTGCAATAAAGGTTACCTGCTTAATAGTCACCAAAGGCTATTGAGTTCTGATTCCGGCATTCCGAGGCATCATACGTCCAGATGTTTTTTTAGCATCTTAAAAGATAGAGACTACAACCTTCCTCAGCAACCTGTTCCAAGTCTTTTCTAGATAATCTTAGTTGTTTATTGGTATCAAATAAAATATTTCATATAGCTTTTTTTTTTTGTTTTAAAAAGTATGTTTGCAAAAAAACAAACCTTTTTTTTTGGGGGCGGTGGGTTTCCTATCCACAAAATGGAGTTGACACATCTGATGAAATGACAACAGTGAGATTCATCATATAGTAATTTTAAAATGAGAAGTAAAAAAAAAAAAATTGCCCACAAAAAAGTAATGAGTTTAAGAAAGTAGATAAAAGTGGACAGATGAGCAGACTAGATAAATGAGGAAGAGCAAAAAACTATTTCATTGAACAGAAACTGAAACATTTAATTTGGTGTTGAATATTCATTGTTTAAAAAAGTTTTTATCAATTGAAAAGATGACAAAATACAGCTCAAGGGACTGAGAAATGTGACAAAGAAAAAGAAATCAAACCAGCTTTCTATCACTTATGAGACAGTCAACAACGAATATAAAAGAATGACATATAGTCAGTTGGAGATGTTGAAGGTATCCCATAGTTCCCTTGACTATGACAATTACAAAGAGCTGATAAAGAAAATTAGACCTTTCTAGGTTGGAAGAGGAAATCATTGAAAAGAACATAGTCCAACCCCTGCTCAAGCAGGGTCAGCTAAGGCAGGTTGCCCAGGACTGTGTCCAGTTTTTGACCAATCTTGTAGTAAAAGAGGTTTTTCTTGTGTTCATATTAAATTAGTAATGCTGATATTCAAGAATTTGAATTAGGACAACTTGTCTTCGTCAGATCATGATTAATATCTACAGAGAAAAGTACTAACTCAGAGTAGTCATGGTGTGCTTATCCACGGTGATCCAGCTGTAGAGATTCAGACTATACAGAAAAAGAACTTTAAGCCAACACAGATTTGTAGGATGAAGAAAAAGAGAAAAAACCCATCTCTGTGTACTGTTGTCTTCTTCCAGAAAGACTGTTTAAATATCTACAGCTGAATCCCTTTATCTTTTTCATGTTCCTGTGAAGAATGGTCTATGTCCCTATGTGTTTATAGAACTCATTCTGCCTCTGGTTCCTTTGAAATGCATGTTATAGAGAAGATGCCACTGGTATTTTAAAGGCTTCACACAATTTAGAAAGTAATGCCAAAAAGGGCTTCTATTAGGTCAAAGCAATTCCATCTTGTAAGTTAAGAAATAGGAAAGACCAGACAGACCAAAGAGTTTGCAGCATCAAAGAACCCTGCAATATTTTGTAGAGTTGATTAGTAAGTTATGCTGTATAAGTCAGGGTAAAGCAGAGATAATGCCAGTCTGTGAGCGTTGCCAATCTCATCAGGGAGAAACATTCTCCCTCCAACAAATCCAGCAATCAGCATAGCTTTGTGAGCAAGACACATCAACCAAGTCATCTGAGAGGTAATACCGTATTTCTGATAGGAATATGAGACATCATTCAGCAAACTGCGTTAAACATATGACAAGAAAAATCCTTCCCTGAGTCCCCTGATGGACTGAGAAGGAAATCTGATGTGTTGACAATGCACAGATATAAGACTTTATCTTACATATTTGTAATTGTGTCCAAGAGAGGGCTGGAGCTGATAACACTTTGTGATTTTGAAATCATGGGAGTCCAGACCGTTTCACACATTATTCTCCCTCCTGTTTGAGTTTCACAGGTTGGTGATCTAGGTAGCTGGCTCCAAGATTTGTACAGTGTTTGCATGCAGCATAGTTTGAGCTATCATGTGAGTCTGAACCCTGAGCCAGCATGACATTGTAAGTGTACCTATGCACTGGAGCTGGACAGTGGTAGAAAAAGGAAAAGGGGTACCAATACATACATATTGGTCATTGCTCCATGAAGGATGTGAAAAGATAAGTTAGGTCTACTACTGAACTGACCTTCACATAATTACATAATGTCATTTCATGTAACTACAACCACTCTTCAGTACAAAATAGATGCTTATATCAGCTTCCATCTTCTCTACTCCCCTAAATACTTGGTTTGGTTTTCCACTTATTTTTTCAGTTTGATAAGAACATGTCAAGAGAGGGAGTTTTAATGAAAAACATAGTGGCATATATTTAAAGGCAATTAAGCACATATAAAGAAGCAAACAATTGCTACGTGAGATTTTTCAAAATTAGTAATGACTGAACTCTACCATGAAAGCTTCTCTTCGGTAGCATTTGCATTTTCAGGCATCCAAATGTCTTTTAAAATGTGGTCTTAATCTGATTTATAAGTTATATTAATAGAATCTTGTGTTCACTTTTACACAAAAACTTCAGAAAACAGTTGCCTAGTTTTAGAAGAGATCCTATTCTGGGTACTTACTTTAATGTAAGCCTAAAGAAGTATTTATGTTAATGAAGGAAGTTCAAATGCAGAGCTGTTCAGACCATTACACTACCATCAACATTAACAACTGGTTGGTCTCCAGGGACAGGAGAATTAGACCCAATTAATGTATTTGAATTTAAAATACAGATTTTTCACAAGCATTAGGTCATCTACCATGAAGGTTGAGGATCAGAGGTATGATCTGAGAGCTAGTAGTGGGTTCATGTTTTACTGAATCACATTGCTAGTCTATTTGATCTCAGCGTTTCATAATCAAGTTCTTTATTTTTCAATGGAATAATTTACAGGAAATTTTAAGAAGTGATTGCCTTCTAAAAAAGAAAGAAATCGTAGGTCTATTGAAGATACATGTCCTTCCCTCTAAAAGCTTGGGACAGAGCTTGTATTATCTTGGCCTTCAATA
Organism: Zapornia atra; assembly: GCA_013400835.1. Taxonomy (NCBI): domain Eukaryota; kingdom Metazoa; phylum Chordata; class Aves; order Gruiformes; family Rallidae; genus Zapornia; species Zapornia atra. Next base: position 42,849 of record VZTU01000041.1, on the reverse strand, counting down.
TAATGACTGGGGCTGCAGAGCAAAGTGAAAAGCAAAATGAATATACAAAAAATAATACTGAAATTTAAGCACACATCCCAGTGAAGCAGTAGAGTGTGAAATAATATCTTGCATACTCTAAAGCATGTCTTCTGTTCATCAGCTTTCAAGCTCTGAGTTATACATGGTTTTTTGCAAATAATTTTTTCTATATGCCAGTGATAATCCAGCTCTGCACCACAAGACATTGATCATGCCTTGAAACATGCTCAGAAGATCCAGAAAATGTAAACATTTGGTTGGACACCAACCAAGGACTGGTCTTTAGAAATATTAATTCTGACACCACTGTGGTTTGCTATGCACTAGCAATGCAACTACTCCCCATATCTCTCCCAGCTGGAGCAAGATATTCACCTAGCTAACACAGACCAGGAGCCTGCCTGAGTTCCTGTTTGCAAGGCACTTTCAGACCCCTGGTGAAACCTCTGATCTGAATGCTGTGTTCTGTTGCTCTATACAGTATAAAATATATTTGTCAGATGGTGGCAGGTTATGATCTATGGCCCAGAAGTAATCAGATCTCAGAATATTTTGCAGAGGCAAGGCTTCAAGAGAAATTATTCTTGATGGAGCACCTTATACAAGCAGCTCATTTTTACATGTTAATTTACATGCTGAAACATAATATAAATGTTAAAACCTTAAATGGCTTTGGAGCAGGAGAAAAATATTCCCTTATACTGTCTCCTGCTCCAAACCTGTGCAAAGCCCCAGCATTTTTAATATTTTTTTCACAGGTCTGGCATTTCTTGGGCTTCCATCACTGCCTCTAAATAAAAATTCTAGGGCACAGAGAGGAGAGTAATTCAGGTGAGGGCTTAAGGAATGTTGGTGCATAGCTGAAGACTGCCCAAATCAGCCAACTACAAATTCATTGAAGTTAAAATTGATATTGCACTTTCAACCTTATGAATCTTCTTTCAAAAAGACTCTTTTCAACTTTATAGGAAAAAAACCCACCATGTACATGCAAGTCCCCTAGAAATTAATTGGACCACAGAATGAATGACTGGGTTTGTGGTTGGTTAAAAGGATGCTCTAATTGCTTGTGGATTGGAAAGCTAGAGGTATACGGTAATGTATCTGGTAGAGTTAAATCATCCTTAAAGAACTGTGCTTTCAATATATGAAGGTGTTTTGAACGAAAGCTTCACTGGCCATTTCCACAGGAATATCGTTACAACATCAGAAGGGGAAAACAGACATAATTTCCCTGACTAACTTTGTCAAAAAAGCTGATGAAAAAATCTATTTGCATCACTGAAATAAGAGAATATATCTATGAGCAGCTGGTTAAAACTTTCAGATGGCAAATTATGCATAGACATTTAAATGAGTTTTTAAGTGGTATGCTCCGATTAAGGGAATGTCTTCCAGCTGGGATGTACTCAGAATTTCCAGTAAACTTTACCACTGTATTATGATGTAAAATTTATCATTGTATCACTGCATCGGTGATTTGAGGATATTACTTTCTTTTTTAACTACCCAACTTCCTCAACTGGGCTCTGTATGCTATAAGCTTAATTGCTCAAGATCATAGAGGTTCCCTAACACCAAACTTATTTTTTCTCTGCTATGCCACTTTGTCAACTTACCTCACTCGTAATATTATTCCTTTAAAAATTAGGCATGGTGAGTTTAAGCTCATTGACATTTAACAGATCGGTGTTTACTTTTAATCCAGATTCTATGTTTTAAATGTTTCAGGTTTAGGAAAGGAAGAAAATTATTTCAGGGCAAATGTAAACATTAGTCAAACGTGAATACGGTGTGTACTGAAAAATTGTTACAGTCTACCCTATCTCTCCCCTTCATTCCTTTTTCCCACTTTCATTTTTATGACTTATATCCTTTTCTTCACTTTCTGACCACTTGCTGACTCAGCTGCTGACAGACTTAATTTAAATTATAACTCTCACTGACATCAGTGGGAGGTTAGGGTGCAAAAAGACTTTCTTGAACCAGGAATAATACAGAACAAGACAGGGAGGAAATAGCAATAATGAAAGTACGTGGTTATATAGGTTAGATGAGTGCATAGCACGATCATTCAGAATCAGTGATCCTTTCTTTAAGGGACTGCTTTAACTTGTATGCCTATTGTAGTTTCCCGATGATTTCTACAATGAATGAATAAGCCTATCCACCAACCTGCAAAAAATCAGAGGCTAGGAGAACACACAGGGAAAATATTAATAAGAATTAGTTCTTTCTAGACTAGGAATAGTTTGGGGCTTTTTTCCCCCTAGACTTACTCCTACTTAGACTGCTTCCAGTTAGTTTGGGAAACAGGATATTGAGCTAATTTAAATTGGTCTGAAATTGCATGGCTTTGCTTTGGTTCGTAAATTTTCTTACAAACACTGGCATATTTTATTCTATTTTATGTCAGTGTTTCCCATACTATGTTCCGTTCTATGTACCCACAGAAATTATTCACATCCACTTGCCATCTTGATGATAAAGGGATATATGTTTCTCTGACATTATTTGTTAAAAATTCTTCCAAGTGCTCTGTCTATCACCTGTCCTTGGTACTCACTTACTCACCGTTTCTGATATTTTAAGTCATGCTCTCCTTGTGCTTCCCTCTTTTCTACCTTTAAATATTAATCTGTCATTAATTTTTTGTTGCCAGTTTCAGTTCTCGAGGCTTCAGGACTTTTGAATTTATAACTTTTTCTTTCTATTAAAACCTTTCTTATGACTAGCCACTGTCACCAAGTTTAAAAAACACTGCTAGAAAACATGTATCTTTGTGTATAATGTGCATGACAGAACAATAATTTTCAATACTTTTTGTCAACTTCTGTGATTTATGTGCTCTATTGATGAGGATTTGCATTTAATTCTGTGACATGATTAATGTCAACTAAGCTATGATTACTTAAAAATCACAATTTTATTCCTATACAATATCACAAGGAAAATTCAATACATGTAATTTCATACCTTTGATTTTTATTGATTTGCTTTTTAAAAGTTGCCACTAAATAAACTGCATACCAACAGCTGAGGCCTTTGAGATCAGTCAGTAAACTATATTACAAAGTTTAATTGTCAAGCTGACATCATGTCAGCCACAGAGAAGGATTAAATATGAACTAATAAGGAGAATGATTCATTCTGGTTATGTAGACAGCTAGCTAAACTTTGGGTTAGATCTGTCATTGCATGTCTGCATTTTAAAACATCAAAAAGGTATATAGTAAAAACACCAGCAAAATCATCATTTATGTTGACCACTGAGTTACGTATAAATTTCAATAGCTACCTATTAATATATAACAAGTAGTAAAATCTACCCCAAATCTTGGCAGATGAAACCTGGTGCCTTTTTTCATGAATCTGCTAGCTTTCTACTGAGTCATCATGATGCTAGTATGCAAGTCATTCTCATCTTTCTAATTAAATTACCTTGTAATGAAAACATGAGTTTTGAGGATGTACCTGATTATATACGCTTGCTTTTTCTGATCTGCCTTGGATTTTAGAGAGGCTTTTTTTGGTCAATAAATAGTCAAACTCCTGCCCATTTTGTTTCCTATTTGTAAAAAATGTGCAGTCCATGGAGCATACTAAGTCTCATTTGATATGAAGGAGTGCCCATGGTGAATATGAAGACATTTAGCAATCACACCAGGGCTTTATCTTATGTTCTGACTCAATATGTCAGGTGGGTTTAAACACAGTGTGAGTATTTTGGGTACTTCAGTTTGATTATATATTTTTAATAAGACACGCTGCTGAAATAGTAAAATGTCCCCACTGAAAAGAAAAATAGCTCTAGCTTATCTATGCAGTTGATTTTCTAAAGCTGTAGGAAAAGTGCACTGAGATGCAATATTCTTAGTCAATGGAAGTTGTTTCATTTAGGTGTCTTTATAAGAAGCATGGATTTATAAGTAAACAGATGGACTCTCCAGAACCTGATCTGCCCTCATACTATGGGAGATCTCTGCCTTCAACATGTCCTGCTGGTAAATTAATTTCATTTGGCTTTGCCACTTAGAACCATACTAAACCTGAAAGCAAACTGAAATGTAGGGTCGTGCTTCCCAAAGGACTGACCTGAAATGATCCGTGTCCTTTGTACCACTACCTCCCTGGAGAAAATGGAAGCACTGGACAGAAAAAAAATGTTTGCAAAGCCATCAGCTAATGCCATCCCTTCGTATGATTTTCCCCTTCCCCCTCTGGCAGCACATTTTCTTTTATCTTCATCCTCTATGACAACTTGTGGAAAGGAGCTGGACCTAATTGTGACTGAAAACTTCCTTGTTTAATTGAAACAGGATATTGTAATTGATTTTGAAATCCCAAATGGACCAGCAGTTTCCCTGCAGTTTCATTAGGAAAGCTTTGTACAGCTTTTAGTGGCTTTATTCATGGGGAGCAGTGGAAGCATTCAAACGGAGAAAGGAGGCATTTAATGGCCCCACCTGTTTGCGTGTACAAGACGGCATGATTATCCATTTACAGCAGCTAAAATGGAAACAGCTGCCTTAGAACAATTTAGAACTTTATCCCCTACTTAACTGCACAAATAAATAAAAATGCATTTCCAATGCAAATTATTCTTGATACCAGCTAAAGGTATTTAACAAGTTGGTTAATTTGTACTAAGGCTTTTAAGGCATTCATATTTATCCATGTGTGTTGCCTTTAAAAACAATAGTGTGAAGTTTGATGTGAGACACATACAGTGTGGGCAGGCGTCTCCAGCACCGTTGAGTGAAACTACCTAAATGCGGATCAGCAATCAGCTTCCCTTGTTACTGCTTTTCTAAGAGTCTGGATGAGAGACTGCCTGTAGTTGATGCCATAGTGCTCTGTAATGTGTCTCTGCCTGAGTATCTTACAGACATCGCAAAAAATACTTGCAATGCCTTGAGCTAGCACAGCCTGTCTATGGACCCCAACAACAGCTGCCTCATGTATTTTCAAAATGCTGTCTCTACTGCTTTCCTCCCAGCACGAACAGAAAATTACAAACATTGAAAAAAGCATATTAGTACACCCAGCCTTTGTACTTTTTTTTGGCCTGCAGTGCAATACATTATGCTTTGAATTTTACTCCCAAAGATTCTACTGTCAAAACCAACAGTGGGCATTTGGGAAGAAGTACTTTTCTGAAGATGTAGAATGGGTTGACACAATGACTCATGTCAGACCTGAGAGTGTCACAAGGCTCTTCAAAGCAGCATGGATAACTCTAATGTTTTAGGGATAAGAAATCTGCAGCAGCATTCCTTTCTTAAAAACCATGTGTTGCTCAAATGTCTCAGCAGCATTTCTGTCACAAGATGGGTGAATTCTCTTACCCCAAGCTATTAAAGAACAGATGCTTCAATAAAAGGTTTGGGGAACTCACCAGTTCTCAATTCCTCCCTTCCTCCCCACAGAGTGAGAAGGCAAAGAGAATTTAATTAAAGTTGTTCTATGTCTTTAGACTGCTTGAAAAGCCAAGTGAATTGTCTGTAGGCACTCTGTTTCCACATGAACTGATTATTTTGACTGACTAGCTGACTTTTCCGTCCAAGCACTGCTTCAATATCTTCTATTTAATATAGTCAATCAGGTCTCTGTGTTGTATTTTCAGCATCTCACTTCCATCATGTTCCACGATTTTTTTTTCCTATCTGGAGAATCGTAAGGTCTTCATCTCCAGACAGATTTCATAGACTCTAAATAGGTTTGAATTAATATATTAGCTATTTCCTCAGCAAACATGTTTATAATGAATTCTTCTTGGACAAAAGGGTCCATGTGACTTAAAAAAAAACCACCAATAAATTATATTTAACTTTAAAAAATATGTATTTCAAACTATGTTCTTTCATTAAATAAAGTAAAAGTTAGGTTTAAAAGGAGAACATATAGGCAGAATGAAGCACGCAAGCACAGGAAGTTTGGAGTTTTTAGTCATCACGAATTCATAGCAAAGAAGGGAAAATAGTGTCCTCCAGTAAAGGGGTGTGGGGTTATCTTCTAGAGTGCTAATGTTGAAATAATCTATTTAACAAAGAGTAATAATAAGAAAATCTTCAAAAATAAATGACACTTAGGAATTTTCTTTCCTTGATTTATTAGATCATTTTTGGTGACATGGCTCATTCCTGGCCTTTAAGAATGAGACTAGGGACATTTCTAAATTTGCTTAGTGCTTTTTTGCCATACTGAGTTAGTCAGACACTCAAGGTCTAATTCTGTCTGGGATACTTCATCACACTGCAGGGTGATAATTTAAAAGCAAACAACAAAACCTCATCCTCGTTTTGTAAAGCAGCACAAAAATAACATGAAGTATGGTTTAGCTCAGGAAGATAATATGAAATATGATGTCCCTTAAAAGCCTATGGGGTTTAAATCATTGTAATAGTACACACTATAATAGCTTATGATGCTACGTGAGAAATGATCGGTGCTGCTCCTGCCTGTTAACTCAGAAGACAAAATTCCATGCTGGTGATGTGATATGAGCCTTATGAGCCTGTAATTTTTCATGTTCATCTTGGACATTCACCTTAATTCTTAGGCAGAGTATAATGAGCATGAAGCACGCAGAAGCGGTGAAAAGCGTGAGGGAAAGTTTTCTAGTGGGACTCGTTTATTTTCTTTGCTCTTGTCTAATCCTCCTTTTGACTGGAGGTTACTTTGCAAGATCCTCATTATGCTAAAATGTGGTGTTAAATGCTAATTAAGAAAAGATAATAGCTTGAACTTTTAGACTAGTTCAGTAATCAGGACCCTTCTGCTAACATATACGCTTGTTTCCCCATCCTAGACCAACTTGAGATTGCAGTTTCTCCCTGTGGAATATCTTTCCCCGCACTTTTTCTTGGAAATAACTTTTTTCTGTTGTTCTAGTTCAGTTGATTATAATTTGGTATTTCAGTGAATCAATACTAATATTCATTAAACTAGTTTGTTCAGCCATAATAAATAGCAGCAGCAACTGGAGGTCTTCATCAACTACCATATGGCTACTGGCCCACAGTAGAGCTGTGATTATTGTCCCAATGCCAAATTAATCTCTTCTGCCCTGATAAATAAATAAACAAAATGAAAGACTAAACAATTCAGAGTCATGATTCAAATAACTTCCTATCTGATTCAACAGATTCTCTGACACTAATTTGGTGAATGAGCTTGCTCTGTTCTGCGTAGTCACATCTACAAACATGCCACCAAAAGTTACAAGGGCCAAACCTAACAGCGATAGGGATTATGGAGCAGGGATGAGGTGCATACATCTGCCTGGCCACCACTTCACCACACGGCCCAGCATGTACGTGTCAAATGATGCAAAACTGATGGTCTTTGAAGGGGTCAATAAAAACCTTATCAACATTCTACTGCAGTCAATCTTTATTAGAGTCTACAGCAGAACAGGGTTAAAGAAACTTTTGACTATATTTGTAGAAGGTATCTAAATGAATACACTTTCATTTACCAAATAGGAGCTACTTACATTGCCAGTACTTATTTACTCACAAATCTTCGTTGAATAAATGAGACTAAACCAGAGGTATACAGTTGATTAATTCATTCCTCAGTATCCTCATAATTGCATAAATTGGCTCTTTGAGAGGAAAGTGTATTTTCTTGTAATAAGAAGAATTTCAGAGCATGTACCTTGAAATTTTTGAAATATGAAGTGTTACAAAATCTCTGAAATGAATGAAAATATGCCGTAGTGTGCAATTATACTGTGCCATGTATTTCCCAGAAATAACAGCCGATACTATCTACTCTTACTATGTCCAGCGAAAAAATGATTTGCTGACATATTTACCAATGACTTTCTTAAAAGGCCTGGGTTCTTCTGTTCTCTGACAAACTGCCATGTAAGCTGAAAGCACAAATCAGAACTTGGCCTCCAAAAAAATAATATAACGAGGGAAGAAAACAGTCTTAGTTTGGATTGGAAGCTTATTTGCTTATTGAAAATGTTACTATAAATAGGTCATAATAGATAGAAAGTCAAGCGGTTTGGATCATTAAACCTGGACTGAAAATAAATCACTCAATTCAAGACCCAAAGAAAGTAGAGTAATATTATCTCATATATGCATTTATGCTCTGCTATTGCCATAGAGTGAGCTATAAGGGTTTTAGAAAAAGGAAGCAAGCCCTGCAAATCATCAAAAGCCAGTGATGAGTAGTGAGGGGTGGATTACTTAGAAAGTTAATCAAGCTTGATATCCTACTAATAATTGCTCCATGTTGTTTTCTTGACTTGCTGATCAATCAGCACTGTATCTGTATGCAGCCATGCTTTTGCCCTTTCTGGGCAGAATTTGTTCTCACATTCCCAGTAGTTAAGACAAAAATTGTGTTTATTTTCTGTGCAAGCATAACTATTACAAAAAAACCCACCAAACTTCGGAAGATAGATACAATACTATGAAAGACAAATCAGCTGTACAGATTTTCACCTGACCATGCTATTGGATTTAAAACTTGACGTGGAGGGTAATTTGTATTTCTAATATTAATGAGTTCCAAAGCTTTCCACTAAAACTACCATAAAACATCATTACTTTTTGAAATGGTGGTCTTTTGCTCTACGTGCTTAGGCTTTGAAGCATCCTATCCAGTCAAACACCCTATCTGACAGAGACTGTGAAACATGCATCATAGCTTCCAATCTATATTCGTCTGGACTACATGACCAAAGAGCAAAAATATCTTTTTATGAACTGCCTGAGTTTACTGTATTTTTACAACACTTCATCAATTTTTCCCCCTGTAGTTCTCTGACAGTAATTTCTGATTCAAATTAGCTTCAAACAAATGTTTGGGGTTTTTTCTCATTCTCTCAAAAAATGCCCAGCTGCATGATCAGTAGCAACACACTGTGATGCTAGTAGGGTTACTCAGGGGCACCACCGTATGTGTGGATGTTTCGTATGTATTCCATCTACTCAGAATTCTTTCCTTCTTTTGCACTCTAGTGGATGATTACTGATACATAGAGAAATAAGTAATGTATGCAGAACATGAAAATGAAACCAGTTACTCAAACCATTAAACTTAAAAGGGGGGTGGGGGAGAGGAACACTGTACAGATCAATGATCTACATTACATATGCAGATTCTGTGCCTTGCAAACCTTTAAAGCTCCTAACTTGAAAATACAGCTTTTGCTCTTTTGGCATCAGATCATGTTGTAATTGCATCCTTGGGAGTCTTATCAGAATTTTTCCAGATGTGGAGGCAGCATTTGTTTCCCTGTGGAAGACTGCTTTGCTGATCAGAAGGAAATTTAGTCTTTTGGGCTCTGAAGGGGACACCTTGCACCTTCTTCTAAAATGTTGATGGAAAAAGAGATTCTCATGCATATTTTAGTTAAAGTGACTCATGCAATGATCAGCTCCCTCAGTTTCTTACCTGAACTGAACAAAGCAAAAGGCACTTGCATCATATTCTCGTTGTTCCTCTTCCCAGTCATGCTGGAGTCACGCTACAGACGATTTGCAGGTGACAGACAATGAAAACCTTGCTAGTACACAATGAAAATCTTGCTACTACTACTAGCACACCAATACTTGGTTTCTAACATAATTTCTTAAGTTAGCAGAGTATTTTATTCCACCAGTTTTTCTCCAAATGTTAATGAAGCCACTTCTGGGAAATCAGTATGGGTAAAATAAGGGCAAAACCCCCTTGATTCCTGATGTTGAAATGTATCTGTAAATTCAATCTTCTCTGTAGGATAATTTGCTTGAAGCTATGTAAAATTTGGCAATGAGCCAAGCTTGTTCCACTGGCTGATAATTTCTTTCTCTAGTTATTAGATTTCTGTGTTTGCAATCATTTCTCATTCTCCTAATGCAATTCCATTTCTTGACAGACCACCCATCATCATTTAATTTTGTCTGCTAGGAAAACTGTGCCAGTCTATTCCTCTTCAATGAAAGAGCCATACATCACAAGGGTTGGGTTTTTTTTTAATCCTGATATACAACCAGAATTGATTACCTTGTAGTTCTTAACATATACTACTATAAGAGAATAAGCAGATATTTTTAAAGATTAGACACTACTCTTTTTTTACCAAGCTATATTTTTTTCCAGGTAACTGAACAGTATTGCTTTAAATGTGATGTGCACAATTTCAGTAGGTATGATAAATTCAAAGACAGGTTCAAACCCTGTTAGCCTGCGTCTTGTCAAGTTATATTACAAGATTTATATTTGAGAAGTAAAATTCAACCACACTGACTTGCAAAATCATAACCTGAATTGCACTTAGAAATTATTCTATAGGATTGAAAAGATACATAAGGATCATCTATGTTGAATTTCTAGACACATATTGTTTTTCAAAATGAATATTACACAAATCAAGACACTATGTATGTCGTTATGAAGAATACCTCATCATGGGTGTAGGAGTATTAGCAACATGGTTAAGGAAAAATAATTGCTTCAGTACTCATATACTCAAATGAACTGAAGCTTGAGATCAACATTTCCTAAATTTTAAAGCTGTTTTTCTGTCTCTAGTCTCATTTCTATTACTGGACAACTCATGTCAGTTGTGTCACAGAAAATTCATATTATCTATTAGGAAAAAAATTTTTCTTCAAAGATACTCATATTAGAATTAGTCATAGAATCATAGAATCATAGGGGTTGGAAGGGACCTCAAGAGATCATCAGGTCCAACCCCCCTGCCAAAGCAGGCTCCCTAGCTCATATTGCACAAATAGGCGTCCAGACGGGTCTTGAATATCTCCAGAGGTGGAGACTCCACAACTTACCTGGGCAGCCTGTCCCAGGGCTCTGTCACCCTCACTGTGAAAAAGTTCTTCCATATGTTAGTGCAGAACTTTCTATGCTCTAACTTGCAGCCATTGTCCCTTGTCCTGTCTCCACAGACCACTGAAAAGGGGCTGGCCATTTCCCCCTGCATCTCATACTTAAGATAGTTTTAAACATTAATAAGGTCCCCCCTTTGTCTTCTTTTCTCAAGGCCGAACAGTCCCAGCTCACTCAGCCTTTCCTCATAGGGGAGATGCTCCAGGCCCTTAATCATCTTCGTAGCCCTTCTTTGGACTGTCTCCAGGAGATCCCTGTCTTTTTTATACCAGGGAGCCCAGAACTGGACACAATACTCCAGGTGGGGCCTGACCAGGACAGAGTAGAGGGGGAGGATCACCTCCTTCGACCTGCTGGCCACACTCCTCTTGATGTACCCCAGGATCCCATTGGCTCTCTTAGCGACCGGAGCACACTGCTGGCTCATAGCCAACTTGTCATCAACCAGGACCCCCAGGTCCTTCTCCACAGAGCTCTTCTCCAGCAGGTCATCCCTCAGCCTGTACTGATTCAGGCGGTTATTCCTTCCCAGATGCAAGACTCTACACTTGCTTTTGTTGAATCTCATTTGATTTCTCTCTGCCCAGCTTTCCAGCCTGTCCAGGTCTCGCTGAATGGCAGCAGAGTGATCCTGCTTGTCATACAGTATCCATGATTGGAGATATTCACAGCTTTCTTAAATAGTATCTCTTGACTAGCACTGAACTTAGCCCTTTTCTGAACTGGTGCTTGGAGATGATCTATTGAGGGACCTTCTAAACTGAACTGTTCTATGACACTCTTAATTTTTTAACCACCTTGTGATTTAGTGTTTCTTCACAGAGTATCAGTCAAATCATATATCCAGGTGAAACTTGTTTTTGCTGACAGTTTTCAAAGAAGGAATCCACTATCCCACTTAGCTGTCCAAAATACATAAGGTTTTATTCAAAGCACTCCAGTCACAAGAGCATATTCATTGTGCCTATAGACTACTACTAGTTTTGCCAGTTTATTCCTTTAGGATTAAAGCTCCATAATGACACTGGATCTACTCTGAAGATTTTAACCTAAACTATCAATCATGTTAATTTCTGGCTTCTGCTAATCTAGTGAAACTCAGAGTAAAGCTTTGGACCCTGACAGTTACTTCTCAGAAAATGGAGGAATAAATATCCTAATTTGTTTTTTGTGATTCTTGAAAATATGTTTTTGTGACCATGGGTAGGAAAGACATCTGTGGTTCATAATGATCTATAATTACATTTCTGCCCAAAGCAACAGCTTCACCCTCAATTTAGTTCCTATCTTCAAATGCATAACTAGATATTTCTATGCAGCTATCACAATAGATAATGCTTGTTATAACTATACATTTATTTGCCTACAATATTTACATGACTTTTTGGCTTGTATTTTCTGTAAACTTTCTAAAGAAAATGAACCAATCTTGGAGATCCTTTGTAGCAAATGGTTTTAATTCATAAATATAAATATTCACATTAAAATCCTGATTCTCAGAACTTCTGCTCAGCATTTAGCAAAATTAAACAGTCTTGCAAAAAATGTTATTAATGGCTTAAAAAAATGAATAATATGCAAGATCTTTAATTTTCACTAAGCCTTATGAAAAAAATGGGAACTTCCTATACAATCATAAAAGGAAAATTATGAAAATAATATAACAGGGAAATGGTTTATTAATCATTCCCTTGCTCAGATCATATTTGGGTAAATATCTGTGTAAGTTACTAAGAGCTTTGCCGCAGTAAATGCCTGGAAAATTTCTGCAGAATGTTACTGCTGAGAAGCCTTAAAAAAGAACGAAGGCGTTAAAGGGAGGAAAGAGAGAATTTCTCATTAAAGACTGAGAAATAAAGGCCACTGGCAGATGGAGACCTCTAGTGATTTTATTCTAAATTTTCTCATGCATACAGCAAAGGAAAGGGATGAAAAAAGCTTCATTTTTATGCATGTCAATGATAAATTTTGCATCCTTTTTGTTTTTAAAATGTCTATGGATATTTTAAAAATCTGTACATTTAATTTTGATAACAATGAGCCCAAAGTTCAATTTGAGATTGAGAGATGCAAGTTATTACAATCTCTACTAATTTCACAAAGCGAAGGAGTTAATGGAAAAGGCATTTTATCTAGAGAACCAAAACCACCCTAGGTTCTACTCAGAGAACAGACAACACAGAGCTGCCAGGCTTTCAAGAGTCTCAGGCTTGTGGGGCATGTCAGACCCATATGTCACACTTGGTATTTCTCTGAATTTTGCTCTTTGTTCTTTTAAAAAACATTACCATTAAGTTCCTAGGGATATTGCTGTAGTTTTGTGTGACTGGGTTTATCCACTGCAGCCTGTGGATAAACCCATGGAGAAGCCCATGGTGGAGTTGGTGTCACCCTGCAGCCCATGGAAAAGATCAAGACCCCACCTGCAGCCTGTGGAGAGGCCCCGCGCTGGAGCAGGTGGAGACATACAGGAGACACTGTGACCTGCATTGGAGCAAGCCTCTGCCAGCATTTGCAGCCCATGGAGATGAATGAGAGAGGGAGAGACACACCCACACCAGAGCAGGGTTGCTGGGGTGGGCTTGTGACTTTGTGGGGGACCAGCCTGGAGCAGTCTTGGCCTGAGACACATTCTATGATTTCTGACTGCCTATANCTGACCAAAACCCCCATTCCCTTATCCCTGTTCCACAATGGGTAGGAAGGGAACGAAATCATGACTAAAGTGAAGTCTGCTAAGAAGAGAGGGGTGGGGGAAGGTGTTTTAAGATCAGGTCGCACTTCTCATTATCTGACTCTGGTTTCACTCTGTGTGTGTGTAGTGTAATAAATTAGAGAGTTTTCTTTCTCTTCAGTCTGTGCTGAGTCTGTTTTGCCTGTGACGCTGATTGCGGAATGATCTCTCCCTGTCCTTATCTCCACTCTTAAGCCTCTCGATATATATGTGCTCCCTTGTTCAGCTGAAAAGGGTAGTGATAGAGCAACTTTGGAAGGCATCTGGCCTCCATCCAGGGTCAAACCACAACAGATGTTTGTGCATAAAGACTCTTAGAAGAAAATTTGTAGCAAAAGACTTTCTTGTGTAAATATTCCTATTCCAAAATGATAATCACTTTCTTACAGTTTTGTGCGCACCAGCTTCACAATAAGATACTTTGAAAAAGGTGTCTAGAGCAAGACAGGTATGCTAAAAAAATGGAAAAAAATATACTAGCTAGTGAAATTGTTTCCTGCTGTATATCTTCTAGCAGAAAAATAATGCCTGGTCCAAACTGAAGAGGAAAACAGATTTACCCATCACGTCTATGAACATAAATGCTCATTCTCTTGCCTTGTCATGTTTTCTTCTTCCTCTTCAATTTGAACTTTCGTTTCTCTACACATTCCTTTTTTTCTGTTGTAAGCAGAGATTTTGTGTTGTCCTCTAGACAGAGAAAGTTTTCTACATAGCAAACATACCTACCTTACTTACATGCAGCAAGGACAAAAGAGAATTTTAGTTTTGGGATGGGCTTTTTTTTGTTGTTTTCCAGTGATTAAATTTAATTCATGCTATTTTGGCCTTCTCCTGTAACCCCTTTTACAGGCAAAAAGTTCAACTCTTCAGCACATTTGTTCTAATGCCAGCATAAAATCTCAACTTGAAGGCTACTTGAGTATTCTGGGGTACACTGAAGTTAGTTTTGAACCTTTTCCATTACAGAGCACCTTCTGTAATGTTTCATTAAGCAGTGAAAGGCTGCAATAGTCATTTTAACTGACAACTCAGCTCTTTTTCTTGCTGATCTTTACAGGTCCTTTCCCCAAAATGTAAATCTCTGGCTCTGACATATCTTTTCCTTCATCTGATAAAGGCAAATTAGATACTATTTTTTAAAAATAAATTATAATGCCCTTAGATTCAAAAGAATTTTAGTTTCTCTTCTATAAGACCCCTATGTATCTTTCAAACTATCTCTTGTGAATACTTCTTCAGCTTCCTTTATTCCACAGCTTTGAGGGAGAGAGCATTTGAAAAAGGTAACCATATTTTAATTTTTATGTAGTTCCTTTGCCAAATCAGGTTTACTTGCTGATACTGGTTTTTTGGGGTTTTTTCGGGGTTTTTTTTTGAGCTCCTTTTGACACTTCATGAGGCAAGTTAATCTCTTTCACTTAAGTCAAGAATGAAGCTCAGCTTACTGAAGAATGAAAATTTGCATGATGGGTGGTTTTCTTTGTCCTGTCTCCCCTGCTTAGTAAACAGTAACCATAGTTTTGTTGGAAATCATGTAGTTCTTCTGTTCATGTTAGTTTTGGTTTTATTTTTTATTCCTGATTACTACATCAGGTAGGCTTCTTGATGTCCTAGCTGTATGTGGCACTGAACCAAGATGGGTCAGCAAATGTTAATAAATGATAATTTATGGCACAATTGAAAAAAAAAAACCAAAACCAAAAATGCTGCCAACTCCAAGTGAAGCTTATCTCTGTGGATTTAATAGGCAAATTCATTCCATACATTTTCATAAACACACTTTTTCAGGCTTTTTATTTGACTGCAGATGTATAGTATGTAATGAGAGATGAAAAAAACCCAATTACTCTAAATGTCACCATAAGCTTTAAGAATAGAATTAAGGTTTTTTTTTAAATCTCAGAATGCAGTTACTACCACTTTAACAAAAGAAAACTTTTAAGGTTTCTTTTATTATTTTAATTGTGAGACTTTAAGAATTTAGTGAAACATATTTAATTGGATTAAATTTTATTTGAGGAGTTACAGCATATTTAAAATTAACTGCATTCTCTTCATATTAGGTGAGGACAAGAGCAAGACCTGTTGTTATTTGCATTTTTTACCTTAACAAGTGATGATGAGGAAGTCTATCAAAAGATAAAAGGAGATATCATGGGAACTTGCAAGCATTTCATATTAAAACAGTTTGAAAAAAAATATAGTCTGCTCCAGTTCCAGTTGGCTTCAAATCAGGCTTTTACAATGGAAAAGTTTTTGATGATGTATTTTTAACGGAACAGATGATGATGTCTCCTTCCCTGTTTGATCATTCTGGTTGAGAACCAGAACCACTGAAGGCCAGTGGGTACTGAACTCTGATTGCACACATTCCCTAGGAATTCTGTGGACATCATTCTCTCCTGATCCCAATGGTGCTAATACTCCTAATATACAAAATAAAAACAATTTTCACAATTAATCTATGCCTGTAACAGTCTACAGCTGCTTTTAAAAACCATGATTAAATGGGGATAAAATGAGAGAGAACAGTATGTTGCTTAAGTAATTTATTCCCACTAACCTCGATAATTTATTTGCTTTCTTCCCAGTTCGTCCTTTGCCCTGTGTCCCAGTACAGAACGTTCTATATGGTTGCAAAGTCATTCAGTAGGTTATGTGCAGAAATGCCCTTGCTAATTGTTCCTTTTACTATTGAATTGACATTCATCCTGAACATAATTGGAAATCCTCCATAGAAAAGCAGTTTGAGCAGTTTGAGCTACACAGTAATTTAATGAACATATAGATCTAATATCCCATCCTAGTCCCATTTTGTTGACATGTTTAAACTACAAGCCTGTGTCTCTCTTTTTTTTTTTCCTTNAAAAAGCCGTTTTTTTTTTTTTTTTTTTTCCTTCTTTTTTTTCTTTTTTTTTCTTTTTTTTTCCTTTTTTTTTTTTTTTTTTTTCCTTTTTTTTTTTTTAACCAAGAAGGAAGCGTGTCCTTAGGAATTAGATTAGATCTTCATTTCACTGCAGCATCTCCTTTAAAACTGTAACTGCTCAGCCCATGGTAACAAAATAGTAGGTAAATGGGTAATAGAATCTGGAAAAGCAGTTATCAGCACAGACATATGCATTAAAAGAAAATACAAAATGTGTTTGAATACCATTTTTAGTATTTTGTTCATCTTTTTAGCTCTAAATCTGAAGCCCCATTTTGAAGTTAAGAGTAACAATAGTTCCTATTCCTGAACTGCAGTTCTTTGAAAAGTTAGTATGCACACTTCATTTTAGGGTTTTGAATAATGGCTTTGACTTTTCTTGATATTTTTATATTATCAAGTGGCATATTCTTAATGCCTGGATACAGAGGAAGGTAAGCTTCATTTACTTGCAGACCGGTACATTTACACGGCATCTACATCACACAGGGTTTGCATCTGCAGGAAATTTTCTTGAAGAGGTCAGTGAATTAGACATAAGAATTATCTGAATATGATATTCTCCCACTACTACTGTTTCAGAAAGTGTAGAAAAAAAAGTGAGGTAGCAGGAGAACAGTATTTTGCACTGGAGAAGTCTGACAGCTGATATGGTGTCATCTTCAAAGCTGCCTCAGATCGAGTACTCTATCAGGTTATAACTGCCAGGGGGATGTTAGAACTACTACAATGAAAGACAAATAATAATTAATTTAAATACCAGTAAAGTGAGTCTTTCAGAGCTGTCGATAACATATTAAATATCAGAGAAACTTTTGCAGAAAAGGACACTGATTTGTCAAGAAATAAACTTAGATTATTTAGTCACAGATGGTTGGTATAAAACAGTTTCATAGTTATTACTGTGGAAGAAAGATAAAATCTCTGGAAATCAGGAAAATTTCAAGTCTAGTGAGAAGTGAAAAATGTCATGATACTACTGATAAGAAGTCAAATTGTTGGCATATGAGAGTTCATCAGTTTCTAAGGACATTTTACATTTTAGGAGAAGAAATCTCTCTGGATTTCCAGAACAAGGCTATTTGCTGAACGAAAGTATCAATTTACAGTGAACATATATGCTTCACCTTATAATTTCACTGGATAGACTACAGAGAAATAGTCTGCATGAAAAAAAAACCACATTTATATGTGACAGTTAATTCTTCACTGTGGTTAGAAACTGCTACATGCTCAAGGTGCCTGCAAACATTTGCTATATATCATAGAACCCAAAAAGCTGTGAATATAAAAGGATCCTCGCAACAAGCCATCAGAAAAACATTAGAACTAAATACTTGTTCATTCCTGTTTTACACACCTGAATATGGTTTGATGTAAATGGAGTTACTCCCAGTTGACGTCAGTCTAAACAAAGGATCAATCTGATGTTATAACTTTGAAAAGAAAAAATAGACTTTTTTTTCCACTTTTGAATGTCATAACTGACACTATACTACTGTAATGTTCAACTTTATTAAACAAATAAATAAGTTCCATTCTGCTGCTTTCTTATTTCTCTGTTTTTCTTCTTTTTTTTCTTTTTTAATGGGTGCCATACCTATTTTGTTTTAAAAAAACCCTTCTTGTATGGAAGAAAATCAGGACTTTTGTAATACTGACTGGTCAGTACTATCTGAGTGTTCGATCCACAGTGCCTGGGTTTTAACTATGCTATAGGGCTGTGCTGAGGAACTTAAAGGATTTTGATCTGAAGCTGTTATAGATGCCCCTGACACCTCTTTTAAAATCTAGTAAAGCCAGTCAGGCAGATAAAACGAGATAACAGGAAGTTTAGTGTGAATGATCTGGTTATGAATGCAGTGTTTTTCATACATCACAGCTTATTCCAGCTGCATTCCCTACAGGATACCACATGATTCAGAGTTAAAAGCTCTAATGTACATTTGATCAATTTTAGTTTGTCACTTGGAGGAAAAGCTGTCAAACTGCCATTAAACTAAGTTTCTCTTTATTCTAAGGTACAAAAAAGTAGCAATTCAAATAATATAAGTATCAGGCAAAGTGAACCTATACTGTAATAGGGAGTGATGTAAGTAAAGCACCCTTGAGTACGAGTAATTGCAGTGGGGCAAAATAACAAACATAGATGAATCCCATCTTTCAGAAAAGCATTCATTTAGGTAGACAATAAAAAAGACCCAGAAGCAGCAGCAATGAAAACAATTCATTTTCTTAACACATTCCTAAAGGTTTTACAGACTAATTTAGAGTGCTGCAAATCGCTCTCAGTGCTTTGGTGTTTATCCTTTGCCAGTAGCCACACTATTGCAGGGCCGAAGGAATGCAAGAGTGCAGGAGGAGATGGGGTGATCCAGAGATAAAGGAGTCATAAAATACATTTGACAGCAACATAAATATTAAAGTGAGATGAGACACTTGGGATTTCAGTTGTGCCACTTTCAAGACAAATTTAGTTCCATATTTTAGTATTCCTTCTTGGATTCTTGGCATTACATCAGACAGCCCATCCAGCAGGTCCATCTGCTGGGCAGCACCGCAGAGTCCTTCATCCTTGAAGGACAGCCAAGCTGGAGACATGGGGATCAGGAAAGTGGGAAAAAAGAAGGGTAGGAAACTGAATGGGCTACACTGTACTAAAGGCAATGACCAGGTTATGGAGTCCAGCAGGTGGCTGGTGACTTGCAGTGCTCCTCCGGTTTCAATAGCAAGACAGTCCTACTTGATGTCTTTATTAATGACATGGGTGATGGGATGGAAGGCCAACAAGTTTGGAGATGCTGCCAGATTGAAGGGCAAGGGTCCTATTCACAGGGATCTGGACAAGCTGGAAAAAAATTGAGTGACCTGAAGTTGAGTAATTTCAGCAAAGTTCTGCACCTGTGATCTCATGAAGCAAAACAGACCACCTAGAAATCATATTTAAAGCAGAGGGCCAGGAATTTCTGATTGACAACTTAAACATTATTAACAGTGCACTCTTGCATCCAAAATGTCCTGGGATGTATTAACAAGACTGGAGCCCACAAGGTGAGGCAAGTGATCCTTTCCTTTAATTAGCAATTGAGAGACTGCATCTGAAGTACCATGTCTACTTCTGTGCCCTGAGTACAAGAAAAGAATTGACAAACTGGGCCAAGTCCAAAGGAAGGGTGACAAAATGGTTGGACAACTAGAACACATGACATAAAGCACAGGGTAAGAGAACTGGGTTTATTCTTCTGAAAAGGGAAAGGTTAAGGGGAGATCTCATGGCAGTCTGCAACCACTTGATCAGATTGGTGAATGAAATAGAAGTGCATAGTGGAAGGGCAAGAGGTAATAGACACAAACTGCTATATGTGGTATTTCGTCTTGATATAAGATAAAAAATTGCACTATGACAGTAGTCAAACACTGGAACGGGTTGCCCAGAGGGGTTACAAAATTTCCTTTCTTGAAGATTTTTAAAATTCAAGTGGACATGCCCGTGAGTAATCTGATCTAACTGGACCTGAGTAAAGTAGGAAGGATGCATGAGATGTCAAGAGGTCCTTTCCTTCTTATACGCTTCCATGATTTCATGATTGCTCATAGTTTGCCACCTGCACTGATGGGAACCAGACATCTCTTACATAATGTAAGGCTTGGTGGATTTATTTTTAATGCATTGCTGTCATTAACAGCATTATCAATGATTCATTCATTACATGACTCAACGGGTTGCAGCCAGCTCAATGTCACATCGTTGCTCTTGGGCTTCAAAGATTAAGTAGGATGTATATAACAAGAGGGTAATTATTTGCTTCACAAAGTCACTTCAGCTATGTTTAACATAAATATAGGAACACTGACTTGTGAGACTCTGCTGTTTCAGGGGATTTAAAGAATTGCTTTAGATACTAAGTAGAAGATCAACCCAAAGACAGTTCTGGAGACCTGGTGTTTTTTCAGAAGTGACACAAGTCTTTAAAATAGTTTTGTGCTTGCAATATACTAAGTGTGGGAAAAGGGTTAATAGCATGTTTGAACCCTCTTTTTAACAGCAGTAGCAATAGAAAGAAGGTTTCCATGCACCCCGTGCCCTGTAGTATGGCAGAAATCTTTACCCCACACTAGCCAGCCAGGGAGAAGGCAGAAATCTTTACCCCACACTAACCAGTCCGCTGGAGAAGGGCGGAAAGGGAAAAGAAACAAACAAAGGTAAGAATTTACCACTTCCCTTTTCAACTCTAGTAAATCTGTCCTTGGTAAGTGAGAAGGGAACATGAATTTTTTAGTGAATAGTAAAACCTCACAAGACAGAGACTACAATAACAAGGTAGAACAAGTTAGAGTGGAAGGGTTCTGGGACACCAAGTCCACTCTTCTATAAGGAACAATTTCAGATAATCCCTATCAGAAATTTAAACAATTTGCAAAGGTTTTAAAGCCTACTCTATTCAAGCGTGACTTGCTTCTAACCTATCTCATGGTTTGACTTCATCCTTTCTCAATGTTTTTCCAGGCAGAGCCTGAGGTTTTACTGTGTGGATTTCTGAGTAAATATACACTTCAGCTCTTGGCTTACTATCATTAGATATATTTCAATTGTGATCAAAGCTAAATTTCAAATGCTGCTCAGCATATTCATGTGCTGTGGTGATTCATGAGCAGAAAATATCTTCCGTGCATTGCTTAGCTTCACTTTAAATATTTTCTTTTAAATTAACCAAAAACCAGCAACTACCAATCCTACAAAGCTAACGCTACCAAGGCAGGAGATTTTTATGATTTCTCCAAGTGCTGTTTGGAGTGACTGTATCAGTCTTCTCAAAGTAGAAATTATAATTGGTGCTATAAATTTCTAGTAAAATAGTCAGAAACCTGGTTTTAAAAAAAAGAAAAGCAACAACATACCATATTGGGTGAAACATGCATTGAGACTACTTAAAATTAAGGGAAATGTCAGAAGAAAGGTTGAAAATCTCTTCAGTCCGGAGTCATCAAAGTCTGTAAACCAATTTTTAAGTGTCCTGATACTGACATTATTCTCTATGTTGCATGAAGTTAAGCATATCATTGACTGTCTTGCTGAACTGGATCTGTTTGAGTTGTTATTATAATTTGCTTATATAACGACACACACATTTATTGCTTATAGTTTTATAACTCTCTATGTGTTTTATTTACACAAAAAATATAGTATTACTGAAAATTCACAAGCAAGTCTTTTTATCAATAATTTGTTGCATTGCATATTGACAATAATATACTTTCTATTAAGGCCAGTTGAGAAAATTTCCTTTTTGCTAATTTTGAGCCATAACAATGCTAAACAGAGGTTTTGAAGGAGTAGCATGATCTCAGAGGGCATGATCAAACTTCTTTTGCACAGAAAGGTGCATGTTTGCTTGACCTTTCTCAGTAGAAACTTCAAAAAAGTTGTTTAGTTTGGACAGTAAGTTTTTGTATCGTTGTCATGACATTACCTGAAGGTGAATTGAATCTTACCATTTTGGTCTCGTAGATTAAACAAAAATAATAAAATAAAAAAATGTTTGTTTTTTCAGCTCTGCAAACATGTCCAGTATCCAGTTATACACTGACCTTCACTATGAACTGGAGGACTAAACAATACGGTTGAACAGAAAGTTGAATTACTAGGACATTAGCAGTTTGTATTGTTGTGGGATATGGATCCAATCCTTTTTCCCTCCAGCACAAACTTTGGAAAAGTGCCAAGATCTT